>PVKS010054399.1:0-10074 GCA_004027875.1 Aplodontia rufa
GTATGGGCAGAACTAGAAGGAAGGAAGAAACAGAAGGTCAATATTAGAGGACACCTAAGGCAAGGACACAGTCCATCTGTGCCTAAGGTTGCTCTGGGCCTGCCCAGGTGACCGACAGGCAACACGGTCTGCGAGTTACTCCTCACCAGCTGCTCCCCACCAGGAGTAAAAAATCTATCCCTGAAATAAACTAATTTATTTCATAACCTAAATCCTATTTTTGTTTTTATAGAGAGGGACTGAGAGAGAGAGAGAGAAAAAGAGACTCAATTTTGTTTCATTTTTCATATGATTTTCGATGCTCTGACACTTTATGGTGTTCATGGTGCTTGAACCCACATCCTCATGCATGCCAGGCAAGTGCCATAACTGCTGAGCCACTGCTCCAGCCCCTAAATTCTATTCTTATTTATATATATGACTACTTCAGAGCAACTTTATTTTAATTTGTAAAGCATAAAAAGATTAAATTATAATATGTTTACTTTAGTTACACAAAGGGATCTCATTACCTGAAAGCTTTGAATTCTTTGGTGTCTCCAAAAGACATCTGTGGGAATCCTTAGGCAACAACTACTGTTCTCTTCTCCCCATCCTAAACCATGTAGCTTCTTCCTCTCTATACCCAAATAGCAACCTGTCCTTATTGCAACCATAGCAGATATTTCCATTTATATTACTTATACTCGGGCTTGTTTGGCCTCTGCCTTTGTCCTTCTAGAAGACAGGCCAAGGTTGTTTTTATCAAAGCAGCATCATGGTCTTCTGGCTCAATATAGACACTCAATAAAATTTCGTGGAGTGAATATGCAAGAGAATGAATGAATGGGTTGTTCTACTGTGATCTGTGGAATGCAGAGGCTTGCCGGCTTCCTGACTATAGAGCACTCCCTGCCTCCGTGGTATTTAAGACACAAACTCATAGCACGTTATACATCTCTAAGAATATAGAGATGGAAGAGATGGAGGTTCTCCTAGGATGTTGGAGAGGAATGTCTCTGCAAAGCTTTCATTTTATAAATACTCTACCAAATTTAAACCTTGTTCAAATGTTTATAACAGAGAACATGTTTTTAGTGGTTGCAAGAGAGCAATGACCTCTAACATCTATTAATATTCTGCCAACTTTTGGTTACTAAATTTATCATTGGGGATGAATGTTATTTTCTGCATCATATAGAATTTTTGGTCAAAATTAAACTAAATTTAAAGAAATAACATACAGAATTATGTGTCGGCTTCACTCATAAATGTATAAAAATAAATACTGTGTGTGCCTGGACTCACGTACGTAATTTGGGGAATTTAGGAAATGGATAGACCTCTACTCTTTTCAGCAGTGCACCGGAGGCAAAAAGATTGATAATTTTAAAATGATCTCTTGCTGTCTTTGGAGGAATTTTTAAACTTTAGTTTTTATGTTTATGTTGCTTCTGAACTCAACTTTAAGCAAAAAGATAAAGTCATCCTGGGAATCATACTACAGATTGAGCTAAAAATTACAAACTTCCTCATCAAGCTGTCTCTCAGTGTTGGAACTTGTTCACTGTTGATAACAAAGCATATCTTTTTTTCGCTCAGAATATTACATGATGTTGGTTTAGGACTCCCATTCTCAGAATTAGGAAGTTCATTAAGAGTGTTGGAATTATGGGAATACCTTCTGATCTTTAGTTAAAATAGGACCAAAGATGACGACAGAAATCAAATAATGCAGAAGGTACATTAGTATGCATCATCTATCCCTGTCTGATCTCCTTGGTCTGGAAGCAGCTACAGAGATCTCCCGTGGGAGCAGGCCCAGCTGACTGGCAGCTGATGCGGGCTGCTGGTTATAGCTGCTGTCCATTTTGATTGGACAGGCATCTGTTTCTGATTGGCTGTTGCTCATGTCTACCTGTCATTAAATAGTTTCAATACCATCTCTGGGAATAGGTAACCATGCTGTATTTTTTTTAAGAGAGAGAGGCAGGGACAGTGAGAAAGAGAGAGAGAGAAAAAATAAAACAGAGAATTAATTTTATTTAGTTTTTCACGTGGGTTTCATTGCCTGAGACTTTGCTGTGTACGTGGTTTGGAGTTTGAACTCACCTACTTGCACATGCCAGGCAAGTGTGGTAACCACTGAGCCACCACTCTAGCCCCTTATGCTGTATTCTCAACACACTTTGGATTCAAGTATAAAGAAAGTTACCTTTATTGCAGTTTGGATGAATGAGGGTCTGAAGCACCCTGAAATAGATTAGTTGTCTACATTTTAGTATACTTTCAAAGAAAATAAACACAACCATAATCCATGTGAGTTATTGATTTGCAAAGTTTTGTTAAGTCCGTCAGATCTGAAATCCATTCATTCCATGATTCATTGAATGCTCTAAATGATCAAGAAATTTTGATCCCAACAGGAGGTTCATATCTTTATTTAACTATGAATATTCAATTGTACATCCTTATTCTTCAGAACGATAAGTGAAATTGCATCTGCATTTATATTGGTAAACAGGAATGAATGGAATGGAAAGCGATAAGACTGTATCCTAGTTTCATTTTTACTTCCTATTCTAATAAAAAATATAAAATTAGGACAAGCAGAGACAAAAGTTCTAGGAGAAATAGCAGTGCTATCTTGGAGCAGAGTTGAATCTTCCCCCATCCCTGACATTTGACATTCACTTGGATAAAACAACAACAATCACAACAACAACAAATGGTACTTCACAACAATAAAAAAGAGGCTATGAAGGTAAGGTTAGTGGCTAGACACAGCTGGAAGTAATTGGGAAATAGAGTATAGTGCAAAAGAGTTTAAAAACCACATGGTCTCAATGATATTTTCATAGTGCTCCAAGCAATTTTCTTTCACAAGTCAAATGATTTCAAGACTCTCCAGCCCAAAATTACCTACAAAACATAAATGCCAAAAGAGGTAAACTGCATTAGGACAAAGCAACCAGTAACCCTTGAGGAAATTCCTTGTCAAAACTGTGAATGGGACGCTTCGCGGCACCGACAGCCCTTGCGGAGTCTTTAATCCAGACTGTCGGTGTCCCTCATCCACCCCAGTGAAGAGAATAAATAGTGATTCACACTCAGCCCTGGAAACACGCCCAGATCACCTGCAGCAGAGGGGGCCCTGGCACTGAACCCGTGACCATGTTCATGTAGCAAATGACTGCTGACCAGGAGTGCTCCTGTGCACTATAGCAAAGCATCAGCTCTGGGACTTTGTGGGTAATTGATATCATTGATCAAAGAAAGTCCTGAAACATCTGTCTCAAACACAACCAACATCTTCATTATGAATAAAGCAATATCAGGAACCACATAGATACCAAGAATCCAGAAGTTAAAAGTCTTGCACCTGACTCCTGTCTCCCATTGTGCTCATAATTGATAGTAAGAGGCGTTCTCATCTAATTAGTTTCTCCAGGGGAATGATGCCATAAAATTCTTCTAATTTTTCTTAATATAAAACAGAATTATGTCACATAATAATGTCACTTGATGATATGCCGATCTTTCTTTAGCCAATTAAATATATTAACACCTTCTGTCCATTTATCATACTGAATGCAAAGAACTATTTCTAAGCAAATTGTTTATAAAATTCACTTGCACACTTAAAAATAATTTATGATTGATTATTACAGCTAAGGACATTATTTAAGAGGCAGTAATAAAATAACATAGGATCATAAAACTCATGTTATGGCTGGAGTGGTGGCTCAGTGGCTATGGCTCTTGCCTGACATGCGTGACTACGTGAGTTCAAACCCCAGCACCACGTACACAGTGAGGTCTCAGAGCAACGAAAGCTACATCAAAAACTAAATGAAATTGACTCTCTCTCTCTCTCTCTCTGTCACTGTCCTTCTCTCTTTAACATAAAAAAAAAAAACCTCACTAATGGCTGGGATGGGATTCTTCATTTTCATTCCCATTTCAGGTGCATGAACCAAAAAGAGTAAACTGAATACAGGGGTCAATTATTTCTAAACTTAAGTTTGCCTTCTTGCAAACTATCATTCACCTCCCTGAAGGCCAAATGCAAATCAAAATAAAGCAAACGACTATGTTAACATACATTGAGATTCTGCAATGATGGAAACAGGATTAAGATTTATGAGTAAAATGAAAAAATTTGATAACTGACAATATCAGAGAAAAAAATGGAGATGAAAGGGGGATATTTGAAGCACTAGATAGTGGCAAAGCTTACAGGGGCTGTAAGTGGAATCTTCCAGAAGCTTTCTACCACTAGGAAGATACATCATGAAGGACAACAGCTTAGGCCTGTTTGTTGGAGCTTATATCTGTATATTTAGTATGTCACAATCCACATACTTAAATCTTCACACATAGCTAAGAGATATTTTAGCTCCACAAGAAAGCTATTTATCCATAATTCTTGACACTAGAGATAAGGAAGACCTAGACCAGGAATTGACAAACTATAGACTGAGGACCAGACTGGCCCTTTGCTTGTTTGTAGAAATAAAGTTTTATTGGAAAATAGCTATATCCATTCATTCATGCATCTTCAATGGTAGAGTAAAAAGGGCAGAGTGGTCTACAAAGCCAAAAATATTTACCGTCTGGCTCATTGCAGAAAGCTTGCCAACCCCTAACCTAGACAATTAGAACATATGTTTAAATGAAGAAAAAGAAAAGGAAAGAAAGATCCCTGAAGCTTTAGTAGACAAAGGGAGGCAGTAATAATTTCATGCTTCTTTCCTGGCAGTGCCAAGTCCCGGTGGCTTGCCATCTGTCATCGAACCTTCATGACTGTTATTGCAGAGGACAACTATCTGGCCTAGTGGCAGTAATGTTGCAGACAGCATTCACAAAAAGGAAAGAAAAGTTGCCAGGGTCCATCAGTTTGAAATAGCATTTTATCAAATCATCACCTAGTACAAAACTTCAGTTTCCCAACGTCTTTTTAATAAGATAATTGTTTTGTAGAGTTTTAAACAAATTGCTTCAGAATTCACATATTTTCTCATGACTTTCATACATAGTACATTTTAGTATGCAATCAGTATTGAGTTAGCTGTCTCTCAGAACTATTGCACCTGACTGAGTCCATGAGAGAAAAGTCACTAGTAGAGACATATTAATGGCTAGTGTGAGCACACTGTCTCTCGGTTCTAATTATGCAATTAAACCTACAGAGCATGAGGACTTGGGGAGCTCTAGCCCTGGCTTTGATACAAAGGACTTAAAACAGATAGAGGAACTTGGAAATCAAAATGAAAAGAATGATCCAGAACCCTCTTCTGATTCTATGCACTAGGTAGCCAATATTCTAATACTCCAGCTACTGAAGAGCTGAAAAAATTATTGGAGAATAATAAAATTATAGTGCCAACAAATTACACAGCCAATGTTGTGAGCACATACATTAAAACCTGATATGGCTCCAGTCATATTCCTCAAAGTACAAACATTTGATCTAACATGGCTTGATCTCTTAAAAATTTCCAGACCTGTCTCTGACAGATGTCAAATCAAATCCAGTACCATACCAGTGAAATAATGGTTAATGTACTTATCTATAATTGCTTCTCACTGCCTTACCATTATCTTTAAGTAACTTGTGCACTTTACAATTGATTTTTTTCCTAACATAAGACCTATACTGGTGACATTGGGTACATAGAACTATTACTAATTTACAGATTTAGGCAATAAAACTGTCCAAGCATCAGTAAGACACAATCCTATGTTGTTCAAATAGGGGAAATCCATATTCTTTACACCTAACTTACACTAAAGTGAGATTGATTTTTAATATATTTTATGGTGATAACACAATTATTCCGCATGAGGCATTGATGCGCAGAGGTGAAGAAATAAGAATACACATTCTGATGAATGCTTCTTGCTTCCACACATTTTAAGTATTAGTGAAATCTTCTGAAGAGTACACAGAAAATTATTCCATTAGCATTCTTGTGTCTTTGAAGACAAATGTGAAGATCAAGCAAAATTTTAGGATCTTGACCTGAATGAGCACAATTTAAAAATCGGTCTATTTTCCAAAAACAAATGGCATGAGTTCTTTGAGTTTTTGGTTAGATGTTTCGTGGGATGCCCAGACCAAAGGCATTTATACAAATTTACTGAGATACACCCACTCATTAAAAGGCCACAAAACAAATTGCCAAGCAGCACATCCCAGTCCGAGTGGATATAGACATGTCCTAGAAATTATTAAATGAATCTTCTATTCCTGGTTTTGTGAATGAGCTATTCTATGTCTCTCTTGCTCTGACTCTTAAAATAGAGAATTCCCACACCCACAGCCCAGCTACTGTGCCGGGTACTCTCTTGACAGCTGGGTTCCGTTCTTTCTCCTTTTTTCCTCTGCGGCTGGACACCCAGCTAGCAGTATTGCTTGGCTGCTGCTTCCTGTTGGGTTCGATCAATGTGAAGCACTAATGGGACAAGAGAGGGCAGGAAGGGACAAGGGTGCTGGTTTTCCCGAGTTTTGTGGATGGGCTGCAGTGTCAGGAGTGGCAATGTCTCTCTACCCTCTGGCCACAGCTCTGGAGTGACAGCCCCTTTGCCATGGTGCTCATGCTCACAAGCTGCAGGTGTTGCTTCCCCTTTGTTTTAGTCTTGAACCCTGGCCACTGGGTTTTGCTCATCTCTGGCACTTCACTTCCCCTGGACAGTTCCCCTCACTCTACCCACACTTCTATAAGCCAAAGCTTGTTTGTAGCTCTTGCTGCTATAATAAAGTACCATTCTCTGAGTGACATCAACAACAGGAATTTATTTCTTGCAGTTCTAGAGTCCAGAAGTCAATGACTGGGACGTCAGTAACGATAGTTGCTGGAGAGGCTCCTCTGTCACTTTGTAAATTGTCGTTTCTCCTTATGTCATCACATGGAGGAAAGAAGGCAGACTAGTCCTCTGGGTCACTCTTTACAGAGAGCACTAACACTATTCCAGGGCTCCACCCTAACCACCTAAACACCTCCCGAAGGCCCTAACTCCTAATACAATCAATAGGGTGAGCATCACAACACGCGGATTTTGGGGAGACACATTTTCACTCTAACATTCTCCTTCAGCCTCTTTCCACTCAGCCATTGTGCATGTGTCTTCTGTCCTGGCACAGACCTGCCTGAAAGTCATCACACCCTCTGGATCTCCAGCAACAGATTTGTAGATGTCTACAAAACTAATTTGCTTCAGTATTCAGTCATTAACAATTACAGTTAAAACAAGTGGAAAAAAAAGAAGAAGAGTTGTTGTGGGTTAATGTTTTGTGAGAATTTAGTCTTAATGGAAACTGGATTTGGTGTGCTCGTGGGAATATTGTGTGTGACTATTTGGGGTTGGAGGACACTGGAAGTCTTCTTTCTTTGGTTTTGAAGTCTGCCACTAAAGATTTTGGCATCACCATTTCTAATCAATATATTGGAAAGGAAAAGACTATGAAAGTCAGTAGTATAGCTCTACAAACATTCAGAAATGAACAGAGGTAATTAGGACAATCAGTGCATCAAGCAGTTTAAATGTCATTTGGTATGACTTTATCACAACTTTCCCCACTATTCATTCATAGACACATATTACAAATAGGTAAATTGAGTCTCCAAATACTGATCTGTTACCATCAGAGCTAGTGTTAGCTGGTCCTCCCTGTCATTGACCAATACCTGCTATTGCTGTTCTTGGTTGAAGGTAGCCTCTGGTTATCAACCTTTTAGCATTTGAGCTTTGTCTGTGTTCCTCTGATTTTAGAAATCAGATCTGTGAGGTTCTCTTGGTCACAACCCTGCACTCCCCCATACTGTGAACTTCTCTGCAGAGTGGAAGATCCATTCTGAATCAGAACAACACCCGGGTGCAAGGTCATGGTTCCTTCTGTTCAAAACCACAGAATTTCAATCCAGGTTTCAGCTCAAGGATTGTGGGACACTTCTCAAACATCACTGCCTGGAAAGCAAGCAAGTGCTCTCGAAGCCTCCTAACCCATAGTCAGCTCTTTTTTGCTGAAGGACACATTGTCAGGTATTTTTATACACTAGCACTTACTCTTCGTGTATATAGAGGAACTATGGTGTTTTGGACCCTCAAGTTCAATACTCTTGAAAGGTGACAGAATGTTCAGTTTACTAACAGTGCTAAAAATATGTGCTATAGTTTGAAATTTAAAACAAAAAAAACCATTTCTTTATTCTAGCCTTTTTCTTGAGGCTATTGAAGCCATCATCTTACTGAACTATGAAAAACTATGAACCACTAGATATTATCTGGAAGAAATGCATCAGATACTATTTTAAAATGTCCACCGTATACTTAGATAAGTCTGTGGCCACGTGTACACCTACCTTGTATATGTTTATATTCATCTTGATCCAAGGTCCATGTGTGTGTAAATCATGTATGTGTAACTATATAATATAGAGTTGTGAAGGGACTGCTAATTTATTAAAAACAGTCCAATATAAACTCTCTTTGGAAAAGCACCAAATGCAATTACATATGAATTTTCAGCATCTGAAGACTGGGAAAGAATCATGCACAGTGCACGTCAGTATTGTGAATGATACAAATTTTCAAATGATAACCATATAAATCAGTTTCACTAGAAACTATGTTGGTTTGCTAGTCTTTCCATAAATTAGGCCTTCCTTCTGTAGTAAGATAGCAAAATAGAATTGCCCACTGTAAAACATGGTTTCAGATAGTTGGCCAGCAAGGGGTATACATTGAATGTGATTTGAGTTCCTGAAAACCAACGGAAAAATGAGACTTAAGGAGCAACCATGCGAGGGTTGATAGCTGGCTAGCATAACATTTGTCACCATGGTGAGATCGTATAAATTTCTAGAGTGTATTTTGCTCTTATTACATTAGTCACCCACCCCACTGCGTGAAGTGAAATGGTTACAAATGGACCTCATCAAATATTATACCTCCTATTATCCAGAGTCCCAACCTTAAAAAGGGCTGACTTAACCAATCAATAGGCAATTTTTGCATTATTAAGAACATATTCTCTTCCTACCACTGAGAAAAACATTTGTATATCATGTTCTCTTTCCAGAACATTGCCTGGAGCCAAAGCTTTCTTCTTAACAACATAAAAGCAAAAAAATGTAGAAAACAGCTAGTTCCAGAAAATTCAGTTTAAATGCCCAGCATTCCTTCAATTGAAATCGCAGGTAGAATTTCATCTGTATTAGTCAGGGTTTTAGAATAGCAGATAGTATGTGGCTCTAACTGTCAAATTTTCTATGAGTAATTCAATTGGTGCGGAATAAATTTGGTTATGTTTTTGACTGCTTGGTATTTCAAGGTATTTTTTTTAAAATATTTTTTTTCTATTGGGGAGATGGACACAAATCTAAAAAATCATTTAGTAGTGGAAATTTTCCCCGACTGATGAACCAATTCCCATGTCTTCCTAAACAAATCCTGCTTTAAAAACATACTAAAGACAGAAATAGAGGGAAGAGAATGGGGATTGGGGGATATTTTGGGGTCTGAATTAGAATAAGTTATACTTCATGCTTTTATAAAAATGGTAAGTTTATCCTATTGTAAAGTGTATCTAAAATAACAGGGGATTGGAAGAAAGGGGGAAATATTAGGAACTGAGTTGAAAACAAGGTATATACTCCAAGCTTTTGTACATTCTATTTCTATTTTTATTTATATTTTTGAAAAAATGGGCTGGGAGGAAAGGAGGAAGGGGAGAACCTGGAGACTGAATTAGAACAAGATAAACTCCATGCTTTTATCATCATGCAAATGCATCTGGTCTCATGTACACCAGTAATAAAAATGGTTATGCATGAGAAATTGAATGCACACATTCATGTTTTCTCCCATCTCAAGCTCCACAAGTAAGAGTAAATGAACAAGAAAGGAAATCATAGTGACCAGCCCACAGGATGGCTTCAAAAGTGATCCCAACCCCCGGTGCCCTCCACCTGTGCAGCTTCCTGCATGTGGTACCATATTTAGCTTGTTGAGGGTATGATTGTTTGACTAACATTGCATGGCACGAGTGATGTTCATTACTTTTTCTAGAGAGAGAGAGAGAGAGAGAGA
>PVKS010054400.1:0-10075 GCA_004027875.1 Aplodontia rufa
GTTTTGATAATGTTTCCCCCTCAACTGTATTTCTATATTCTTCTAATAAAAAATGCAAAAAAAAAATAGTAACACACACACACACACACACACACACACACACAATTACCAGTTGCCCACCACAGTGGAAACTTGCCTGATACTATACTCATTTTTTTTTCTTTTTTTTTAAGATTCCTTTTTTTTAAGAGAGAGGACAGTGAGAGAGAAAAAGCAAGAGAGAATCAATTCTATTTAGTTTTATTTTTAAAGAGAGAGAGGGACAGTAAGAGAGAGAGAGAAAGAGAGAATCAAGTTTATTTAGTTTTTCATGTGGCTTTCCTTGTTCTGACACTTCGTTGTGTATGTGGTGCTGGGGTTAGAACCTGTGTCCTCACACAGGCATCGTAATGGCTGAGCCACTGCTCCAGCCCTGATAATAAAATCTTTATTGATTCTTTACCTTCCCTAATACAGTACTCCACTCATCTACCACAACTTCCTGAATTATCTCACAAATAAATTATTTGCAGTCAAATCCATGTCTCCAGGTCTTCTTCTGTGGGAAATGAAATTGATTAGATAGTCAAGAAGGCCATGTTGCTCCAATAATAGCATCAAATAGGATATCCTGGACTCACTCCTTTGTTGAATTCTACTCGGGGCTACATATTTACAGTTAATCTAAGAGTTCAGCCTCCAGACAAAGCACATCAATACAGTCTTAATTAAGGCCCAGACTTTGGTTCTAATATTTCTAATGAATTTATGTATATAAACTGATTCCCCTAAGCATAATTGGCTGAAGGTAAAGAAAATTTGCTCTAGCATCTGGAGGAGTCTCTACTTTTATGTTGTTTAGGTTTAATGGGGAAGAATGCACCTGTTAGTACAGTGTTCTTTGATGTATATTAATAGTGATGGTGCACAGGGTTTATGTCCAGTTTCATCAGTTTTCACCTCTGTGACTTCTGTTTCATCATATGAAAATGGGGATAATATCAGTAATTACTCCATTGTATGTATTTAATAAAACAATGTATTTAGACTGCACTTAATAAATAGGATTTTTATGTATTTCTTTTGGCCTAGGGTGCCATGAAAAAAATTAAAGATACAGATTGCTGTGAACTGAGAAATCCCAGAACCTCTGGTTAGCTAGCTAATTAATTAGATAATTAAACTAGTTAATTAAAATGGAAATTTATTAAAACATTTGTTACATGCTACTTTGTATTAGTCTACTACTTAGAAAATCTCAAGGTCTTTGAGTGTGTACCAAGAAAACACCAAAGTTTCCTGCTCATGGTCACAAACCTTCCATGAGTTCTTTCAACATACTTTTCAAACTTATTGTTTAATCATTGTTATGTGGCTAAACCAAAACAGTCACCATCCCCAGAGTACGCTTGCCCACTTTTGGAGCATGTTTGTCCAAATGCACTTTTTTATTGTTTATGGTATCCTTCCAATTCTTTGAGAATCTTCAAAGTCCAAAGTAAATTCTGTTTCTTACATCCAAGAAGTTTGTCCTGCTTTTGTGTTAGCTGTGATTTCTCATGCCCAGGAACTCTGTAGATTCTCATACCACTCTCAAGGGCATTTGCGTCATATTTCTTCTTATTTTCTTTTCTCCCCTCTTCAATGGAAAGTTCCTATATGATAAGGATCACTACTTACACATGTTCACATGCAGTCAATGTTACTACCACAAGTGAGTCAGTGGAACGGATGGGTGAATGGAAGGATGGGTGCATAGATGAATGAATAGCTGGATCACAAATTGATGGATGGGTGGAAAGATAGATGCAGGGAGAGAGGATGGATGAATAATAAATGGATTGGTAAATGAAGAAGTACATGGATGAGTGAATGGATGTGTGACTAAATGTAATAGCTGTTTAAAAACTCATTTCCCCTAATATTTTAGTCCCTCATAGGCATAAATTACCCAAAGGTCACATTCAATTAATAATCATCTTACTATTTCATGCCTTATTAGAACTATAACGTCCCTTCTCATCATATCACAAATTAGAACAAAATTTCTCCTACTCACTAGTAAGATTTATTTCTCCCAGTCAAATTTATGCATCAGTCTACTTATCAAATAATTTGATTTGTCCAAAAATGTATACTCATTATGACATATATTATTATAGAATATAATTTATAGGATTAGTCTCATAAATGCAGTGTGGCTGTAGATAAAAGCCAAACCTTTCCATGAAAGGTGGGAAATAACTAATTTTATACAAATATGGTTGAAGACTGTATAATGGAGCTGACTAAATATCAAGTGCCAAGTTTAACAATGATCTTAGAAAAAAGAACCTCTGTTTATTGAGGATGGCTAGGTGTTGTTTAATTCTCACAGCTGTATTGTGAGTTAGAGGTTAGTATTCCTATTTTATAAATGATTCAAGAGAACTACATGAAGGTTGTGAATCTTGGCCAGGGTCACACATCTCATTAATATATATATGGTGGAACCGGGATGGACAGTTGCACTATTGTCGCCAATTTAACATAGCTCAGATTCAAGCTCTTTCCTCCTCACCATGTGGGGATGCCTACGCAGACATTACCCAGCAACCCAAAATAGGAAGTATTGGGGCTCTGAGAAGAATACTCTAAAGTATGGTGCTTAGGTGTGCTCACTCCTTTGAACTTGAAGGATGTTCGTAGCCTCAAAAGCAAAGTCTCTTTCTGACCTTCTCATGCCCTTTTTTCTCCTGTTCCTTTTCTCTCCCAAGACAGGACATACAAACTGGAATTCCTCTTTCCCAAGGCAGATCAAAGAAATTAGAATGCCTTTCTCCCAAAGACAGCCATAAAAGCTAGAAATATTACTGTAATCTTCCTCTTTGTATAGGAGCTGGCCATGAAGAAATTCTCTGACTTACTTTGTGTGATAGTAGGTCATAAAATCCTCATTCCAGAGGCACTCTTGCCCTATACCTAGGGGGAAGGAATTGCCACAAAGAGGCTCCAAAAAGAATCAAACCAGACAGGGTTTTTGCTGTCTGTTACCATTAACTCATTCCTTTTTGTCCCAGCACATTTGTACATGTGTGTCCATTCTTCATAGAACTTTAGCATAACAATAGACAGCTTTCCCTGGGTCTTTGTTTCTGAGGCTTCCTGTATCCTGTAAAACTTTGATTATATTAATCTGTTGTGCTTTTCTTTTGTTAATCTGCCTTTCATTATAGGAGTGTCAGCTGCGACTCTTTAACGACAGCACATCATATGAAGTAACTCCATTGTTCCTACACGAATGCTCTCAACAGAGGAAAAATGCAATAGGTTGGCCTCCCTCCCAGACCAGCTATTGCAGTTTCCCACTTTACATTCCAGGGAATCAGGAAGTAGAAAGACGAGGAGACTGAGAAGACAACAAAATCAAGGGAGTGGAAGATAAAAGTCCTGGAAAATCTGCAGGATTAACTTTATCAACGGAAGAAGCAAAGAGTCTTTTTCTTTCACCTGTTGACTATTGATCAGACTTAATTGCAAATTATTCACGTTTTAAGAAGAGGTATCCAGGAAAAAAAAGAACAGGGCCTGCTGTTTTCAGGCAAAGTGTATTTCATCATGTAGTTCTATTTTTTTTAAGAGAGAGAGGGACAGTGAGAGAGAGAATTTTATCTAGTTTTTCATGTGACTTTTGTTGCTCTGACACTTGGTTGTGTATGTGATGCTGGAGTTTGGACCCACGTCCTTGCGCATGCCAGGTAAGCGCCATAACCACCGAGCCAACACTCCAGCTCCGATCATGCATTCTTAAGAGAAGGGCTCTGAAGTTTCCTCTTTAACCTCTCTATGCCTCTGACTGCTCACCTACACAGTGGATGCAATGATACTACCCTTCTCATTGTAATTCACATATAGCTCTTAGCCAAGACCTGGAATTGAATAATATTCAATAGAATTCAGTAGTGGTAGTGATGATAATAATTGTTTTAGTCAACTTTTTTGTTGCAGCTACCAAACAATCTGACAAGAACAATTTTAGAGGAGAAAAAGTTTATTTTGGGGCTCACAGTTTTAGAGGTCTCAGTCTTTAGATGGTCAACTCCATTGCTCTGGGACAGAGAGATGAGGCAGAACATTATGGCAGAAGGGTATGGCAGAGGAAAGCAGTTCAGGACATGGCACCAAGGAACAGAGACTTTCACCAGAGACAAAACATATGCCCCAAAGGCATGCCCCAAAGATCCACCTCTTCCAGTCACATCCTACCTGCCTATAGTTACCACTCAATTAATCCCTATCAAACGATTAATTCACTGATTGCGTTAAGGCTCTCATAACCCGATCATTTCACCTCTACGCCTGCTTATATTATCTCAAACGTGAGCCTTTGAGAGACACCTCACATCCAAATGACAATGGGGGTTCAACATCCAAAGAGAAATACAGCATTTGGAACAGTGTCTGGCACCTAGTAAATACTCAGCTAATGCTAGGTTGTAACTCCTGCCCTCCTACACGTATATATTCCCACATACAAACACACTCTGGAATAAACCTGAAACTGGGAGTGCGAATTTGGGGGTGAATGCACCCAGCTTAGGCTCAGCAGCAGTTCTATCTAAGGAAACACTCAAGCACTGCTTTTCATGTATTCTGGTTCCTGGGAAGGAGTAAAAGACATTTTTCTTTCAGAGAACAGTTTGTGTTTCTTCTGGATTGCCTAGTAACAGAAGTCTCTCCTTATTCCCTTTCTGACCGACTTGATTGTTTTCACCTTAACAATTCTTTGAATTGAAAGTTAAAAAAATATTAATTGTGTTTTACTTCCCTGAACATTTGAAGCTACTGAATCTCAAACAAAATGCTTCAGAAGCCCACAAACGTCATTGTCTGCTCTAACCTGCTCGGAGTTATTAACTTTCGATTCTGTTATTTTCCTATACTTGGCAACCAGGCGTTCTTTGTTATAGACATAACAAGGCCTCTCTGTTAAGTTGACTTGCTGGCTCGTGGGGTTGGTGTCTGGCCAATTTCTTCTCAAAGGCAAGGTTCCCACATTCACAGGCCTTTGATTAAGGAAAGAAAATATATTTTGGTAATCAATTCCAATGGTACAAAACCCAAAGTCAATCATGAGAAAAGGAGAGTCTACAAATGAAGGAAGTGGAGTGGATGATTTCTTTGTTTTTCTGTCCCTCACCCCCAGTGCTGGCTATGGAACCCAGGGCATATACGAGGCAAGTGCTTTACCTCTGAGCTACAACCTCAGCCCAGGGGGACTTTTTAAAAAATTTTTATTGAGAAGTTTATTATTGAACAACCATACAAGTTTTTAACAAAATAATATAAAATGTGTATAGATTCTGGGTATTAGAATTACCCCCAAGAGTGCCCCCCAATTACCCACCCTTATCCCTCCCTTCCCCTTCCCACAATAGCTCTAAGAAAGTATTATGTTGTGTAACATTACACCTTATCCGGATTTAACACATGATAATAGACCACCTTTCTCAATGGCCAGGGTCTAGTTCCAGCCTCTACAGATGAGTGGAGACATTTGACCCTTGGTTCTCTCGGTTAAACTGATTTTACTCAGCATAATTTCTTCCATAGCCATCCATTTACCTTCAAAGGCTGCAATATCATTGTTTTTAATTGCTGTATAAAATTCCATGGTGTAAATGTACCACAGGGGGACTTTTTTTATGGTACTGGGTATTGAACCCAGGGGTGCACTATGACTTACTGAGCTACATCTCTAAGCTCTTTATTTTATGAGATAGACTCTTGTTATGTTGCCCAGGTTGGCCTCAGACTTGTGATCCCCCCGCCAATCCCAAGTCACTGGGATTACAGGCATGGGCCACTGTGCCAGACAATAGTGAGGTCTGTGTAATACAAAAAAAACCATATTAGATGTTCAGTTTGAAAGGTGGCATCTAACTATCAGCAAAGGGATGCAGAAGTGGGGTTAGGACCAGGAGTAGGGTGTGATACAGGGATATCAAATACAGCATTTCAAGCTTTGCTTGAATCCTACAATAAGTCTCTTTGTCATGAGATTGAAAATGGGGGCATGATCATTATTGCTAAGAGTCACCCTGAAACCTAGCATCATTTTCAGCAAAATGTTATATAATTTGCCTCATGTTTCTGCAAGAGTGTTTCATCTTGTTTATCAAAAGAGAAAGCACAATTGAGGTCCTGTCACCTTTGGGAATCAGTGAGCTTCTGCTTCTTTCTCTTCTATATCTTAAATTACTTTGATATTTAAAGAAATGCGATCATAGACATGAAACAGGAACTGAGCATCCTGTTTTTTTCCTACTTTAGAGGACAAAGAAAAGCCACACATACACACACAAAAAACAAAAAACCAAAAAAAAAAAAAAAAAACCAAAAAAAACCCCAGAAAACAAAAACACAAGACACCATTGTCAAAGAAGAAATAGAGATTGTAGCTATTGGACTCTCCATGTTGTTTTTTTCCTACTAGTCTTTCATCTCCCATATTCTTTATCCATAGTTTCTGTTTACTCATGCTTGATGACACTTTTTTTTTCTTTCTGCTGTCTGTCCATTTCACCTCCAAGGAGAAACCTAAGGCACGTCCATCTATGTCTACCTCTTGTTCCCTGAGAGGTGGTGTGGTCTAATAGTGAAGTGTCTAATTACAGGAACACAGGTTCTAGCCATGTAACTGCAGACAAGTTGCTTCCTATTCTTCTTTTCCTCACCTGTAAAGGGCATGTGAATAGTCCTATGCCATAGGGTGGTCATAAGTACTCCATGAGGGAACACAGTAAATTCTGAAATCCATGTTGGCTCTTTCTATTATTATTGGGTCCTCTGTCCTCACCTCTTTCCATAGGTCCTGTACAATCCATTATCTATCTTATTATCTTGGCTTCCATGGGACACAATTAGAATTTAAAGTACACTAATATGTCTATGCTGAGGAAAACTGGTGCGGGCAGTAAAAAGAACAAATTGGTCCATCTCCACACTGCATTAAGAAGCATTTTTCTGGGGCTGGAGCGGTGGCTCAGCGGTTACAGCACTTGCCCGGCATGCACAAGTACATAGGTTCAAACCCCAGTACCACGTATACAACTGTCAGATCAATGAAAGCCATGTGAAAAACTCAATGAAAATTGATTCTCTCTCTCTCTCTCTCTCTCTCTCTCTCTCACTGTCCTTCTCTCTTAAAAAAAGAAAAGCATTTTCCTTGGCTGACAATCCACAAACCACTCTGAAACCAGTTCCGTCTTTAATCATGGGCAGTCCATGACCCTTCAATCTTTATTTACTGAACTCAGGGATGCTCTAACACTGAGCTACATCCCCAGCCCTTTTTGGTCTTTATTTTTTATTTTGATACAAACTTGTTGAGTTGCTGAGGCTGGCCTTGAACTTGCAATCTTCCTGCCTCAGTCTCCTAAGTCTCTGACATTGCCAGTGGGCATCACTCCCCCTGGCTTCAGGGGATTTCATTCATATTCCTCAAATATGATTGATGAGGAGCAGAGGCAATGCACATCTGAATGGTTGAAATGATGTCACCATCCTTCTGTGGAAGCTCTACTGAATACCACCCAGGCAAGGTTTCAAAGATATGTGAGTAGTTAATTACTTGGTTGACATGATTAAACATGTTAGTGATAAATTACATTTTTGACATTATAACAGCTTTCTAAAACAGAGAATTGAAAACACAAAAATATACAGATGCATAACATGAACCACCACGTACCCTTCATTTTGGTCCCTTCCCACTTCTCCACTTTCCATATGATTTTGAAGCAAATCCTCATTATCATATCATTTCATCCATCAATATTTTTAATAAGCCTCTCTGATATGGAGTCAGTAAAGTCTGGCCTGTGGGCCAACCTCCTCTTTCGTAAAGAAAGATTATTAGAACAGAGCCATACCTATTTATTTTCCTCTTGTCTATTGCCTGCATTCCCAGACAGGGAACCTAAAGTCTACACAGCCCAAACTATTTACTGTTTTGCCCCTTAAGAAAAAGTATACTGCTGGAAGTAGTGGCACATGCCTGTAATCCGAGTCACTTGGGAGGCTGAGGCAGGAGGATTGCAAGTTCAAAGCCAGCCTCAGCAACTTAGTGAGGCCCTAGGGAACTTAGTGATGTCTCAAAATAAAAAAATAAAAAATGGGCTGGGAATGTTACTCAGTGGTTCAATCCTTGGTACAAAAATAAACAAACAAACAAAAAAAGAAAAAGTGTACTGACCTCTGCTTTAAAATGTAAGGACTTTTCATTTCCACTAAATTCAGGAATAAAAAGAGGCTGTCCACTATCACCATTCCTATCCAATATAGTCCTTGAAGCATTAGCCAAAGCAATCAGGCATGAAAAGGAAATCAAAGGGATACAAATATGAAATGAAGAAGTCAAACTGTCTCTGTTCACTGATGATATAATCCAACATCTAGAAGATCCAAAGAAATCTACCAGAAGACTTCTAGAATTTATAAATGAATTCAGTAAAGTTGCAGGATACAATATCAGCATCCATAAATCAATAGCTTTCCTATACTCCAACAATGAATCATTCAAGGAAGAAATCAGGAAAACTATCCCATTCACAATAACCTCAAAAATAAGTATAAATAAATAAATAAAAATACTTGGGAATTAATCTAACCAAAGAGCTCTACAATGAAAACTATAGAACACTGAAGAAAGAAATTGAAGAAGTCTTTAGAAGATGGAAAGACATCCATGTTCTTGGATAGGCAGAATTAATATTGTCAAAATGGCCATACTCCCAAAAGCACTATACAGATTCAATGCAATCCCCATCAAAACACCACTGACATTCCTCATAGAATTGGAAAAATAAGAGACCTGAATAGTCAAATAAATAATAAGTAAGAAAACTAAAGCAGGAGGTATCACAATATCTGATCTGAAATTATACTACAGAGCTGTAGTAACAAAAACAGCATGGTATTGGTAACAAAATGGACATGGAGACCATTGGAATGGAATAGAAGATACAGAGACAAGTCCACAAATCTATGGTCTTCTGATATTTGACAAAAGAGGCAAAAATATATCTATGACAAAAGACAGCCTTTTTAACAAATGGTGATGGGAAAACTGGATAGCTTTATGTAAAATAATGAAATCAGATCCTTATCTATCACTCTGAACAAAACTCAAATCAAAATGGATCAAAGACTTATGAATCAGACCAGAAACCTTATAACTGTTAGAAGAAAACATAGGGTCAACATTCTATCATATAGGAGCTGGCACCAACTTCCTTAACAAAAACCCCAAAGCACAATAAATAAAACTAAGAATCAGTAAGTGGGATACCATTAAACTGAAAAAGCTTCTGTATGGTTAAGCAAATAAGACTGTGAAGAGAGAACCTACAGAATGAGAGAAGATTTTAGCTAGCTACCCCTCTGATACGGGACTAATATTCAGAATATACAAAGAACTCAAAAAACTTAGCACCTAAAAACAAATAACCCAATCAACAAATGGTCAAAAGATCTAAACAGAAATTTAGAAGAAACACAAATGGCCAATAAATACATGAAAAAATGTCCAACATCTCTAGAAATAAGAGAAATGCAAATCAAAATTACACTAAGATTTCCTTTCACTCCAGTTAGATTGGCAAAGATCAAGATCACAAATAATAGTAAAGGATGGCAAAATTGTGGGGAGAAAGGAACACTTGTACATTATTGGTGTAACTGTAGACTAGCACAACCACTCTGGAAAGCAGTATGGAGACTTCTCAAAAAACTAGGCATGGAACCACTATATGACCCAGTTATCCCATTCCTGGGGATCTTCCCAAAGGACCTAAAATCAGCATATTACAGTGACATAACCACATCAATGTTTACAGCAGCACAATTCAAAATAACTAAATTATGTAATCAACCCAGATGCCTATCCCCAGATGAATGGATTAAGAAATTGTGGTACATACAGACAATGGAGTTCTACTCAGCTATTAGAAAAAATGAAATCATTGCATTTGCAGGCAAATGGATGGAAATGGAGAATATCATGTTAAGTGAAAGTTAGCCAAACCCAGAAACTCAAAAGTCATATGTTTTCTCT
>PVKS010054401.1:0-10074 GCA_004027875.1 Aplodontia rufa
GGAGAAGAGGGATATATATAGTTGTTGGTGACTATATTCCTCATGAGAATCCATTGTTTTATCCTTGAATCCAGGAGAAGACCAATGAGGTCCATGAAGAACCAATAGGTTTCACTCTTCAAGGAGAACCACCATAAAAGCTAATAACTGAGAAAATTACCACTAGCTCCTTCTGAAACTCCTGATTCTCATCCTTGAATGAGAGCTCCATGAAGACTGCAATAGCTTCCTTCTCGCTGGCTGTGTGTCCCTCCAGCAGCTCCTGGAGCGAGTCTGTGGGGAGCTGCACTCTGTGGGCCATCTGCTCACTGTAGTGGTCAACTGCCTTCCGCACAGCTGCTGAGTTCTCACGTTGGGCCAGAGTAGTCACTGCGTTCTCCAAACAAGGCACTGATCCACTAGCTATCATATCCACATAGGTTACAACCAGAGTCCCCAGGCCTGAGGAAACCAGGGATTTCAGGGGATAAATAGGAAGTTATAACTCAATGAGATCTCATACATACACAAACACACACCCCTATCTCCCTCTACTAACAATGCTTTCATGTTCCCTTTGACCTCATTTTTATGGTTCTATAGGCCACAGTGTTAAAATTTTTAAATATCCACCTTCATCTAATATACTAAGGTATATATTAAAATGTAATATCCAAGTTAAAAAATCAAAGGAAAATAGATTGCATAAATTGATCCATGAGGCAGGGTATATCAGATTATATGTGTTGCCAAATCTATAGTTTTCAAAAGATCTTTAGGAACTTATAGGTCAGTATTTATGTATGGACTGTTTTAAATTTTCAAAATACATTTCATATTCTCCTTGCAAACAACAGTTAATATATAAGATAAGATTTTCCCTGAAAAAATAATATATATCTTTTTTATGCCCTGTTAGTGATTTTATTAACAGTGGAGAATTTTGCAGATATGTGGAAGCCATGGATTGAAGCTACAAAGTGTACAATTTTAAAATGGACTTGTAAATCCTAATAAGTGACATGATTTTCAATTATGAACATAAGTATACTATATATATACACATATACACATATGCACATACTAACAAAAGAAATGAAAACACATTATATAAAATATTAAACATATATTAGTCCACACAGAAATGTATAGAGACTCACGATTCCCAGTAACCACAATTCCCTCTCTGAGGGTCTTGAACTTGGCATGGGTGAAGATGTAAGAACAGAAAATATTTGTTTGTTCCAGGAATTTATGATCCAGTTGGTCTTCTGAGACATTCTCTATACTGGCTAGGTGTTCTTTGTCATTTGTTGGCCGGTCAAACACAAAGCACTTCCGTTTTGGAAAGTAATTCCTGATGCATTCCCTGGGCTTATTGAATGTGTCAGCCCTGGGGTTGTTCCCTTAAGGATAAGAAAGCAGAGTATGCAGCAGGATTAGTCTTGGGGCAGAGAACTAGAGATTGAGGTTCTTTTTTGTGTTTTTTGTTTGTTTGTTTGTTTGTTTTATAACAGGAGTTGTATCTTTGTAGTTTTCTGTAGTGTTAAAGAATTTCTTTAATATAAACATCCCATACTTCTTTGCACACCAAACATATGCTAATGATATAACTGACAAGATTAGAAACATTAGATCCCAGTGGAGAAAAACATGCAGACTGGTACCACAGACCTGATCATGGTCTCAGCATAAACTAGTTGTTATTTATAATATATTTACTAGTTCAGTCAATCCCTTGTAGAAAATGATCTGTGGGATTAGAAAGAAGACACACAAATAAGAGATAATGGTGCAATATCGCAAATAATGACATTAGGAATACCAAGAACAATACCATAATTCACTAAGAAAAACTACTTTTAGGCTAAAAAATTTTATTCTTTAAAAAGACAAATACACAAAAAGAATGAAACAGTATTTACAAGGTGTGGGGAGGAAATGCAGATGTAAGTCAAATATCAAAGTAGCAGATATATAGAAAGCAGAAATTTTACATAATATTCAACTTGGAGATGTGGGTAACAGAACTGCTGTATTGGGAATTCTTATTAAATAAGTCCGTTTTACTTATTTTTTTACAAATTAAGTAACTGTGTGAGATGCTATATGTAATATCTTCTTCACTGTAATAATCACTCTACTATTTACATGCATCCCATAATATTGTGATGTAAGCCTCAGATATGAACAATGTAGTTTGCTTTAAAAAAAATTCACACAGTATTAGCTATTTTTTAAGAAAAGCCTCCGAAGACCAAGAGTAAACAAAATGTGAACTTAAGATTTGAGACAAAGGTCTATATTTAATTTGACAGTTTGTTTTCCTCCCTAACAATTTTTCAATAAATATTTTGAGAAAACATAAAGAAAAATGAAAGCAAAATGAAAAAAATCAGAATTAATTTTTCTTACAATGTTTCTTTAGTTTATTCATTCATATAAAAATTTACATATAAGCCATATATACACCCATTTTTATAATTTATTTTGAAAAGATAGCATGAGTGAATCATTGGAATTAAAAGAAAGCTATTATATACAAAATAAAATGTGTATTCTGGTAATCATAACAAATATTGGAAAGAAATAAATGGAAAAGACATATGCTTCTTCAGGTCTATTTAGAGCATAAAGGTACTATGTGTATATGGGAGGGTACTGGGAAGTGAACCTGGGACCATTTCCCTGAGATACATCCCTAACCCTTTTCATTTTTCATTTTGAAATAGGTCTCACTAAGGCGCCCACATGGACCTCAAATTGAGATTCTCCTGTTCCAGTCTCCAGAGTTCCAAAAAGTGCAGATACCAAACCTGTACCACAAAGGTTTTCATATGGATGATGTAACTGTACCAGTATTTGAAAGTTATTTTCCCTTGAGAAGAATCTCTAATTTTGTTGTAAAATACATTTTTTTCATGAGATGGGTTTTGGGTTATAATTTCATGTCTAACAGTAATGAAGTTAATTGTTCTCCTAAACAGAGGAAAGCATATGCCATAAGAGGGTACAGAAATATCCGGTTGCTAGAAAGTTTTAGCATCCATTGTGATCGGGGTGCTAAAGTACAAATTGTAAAAAAGAACTTGATTTTAAATAATTTCACTGTACTTTAGTTCCCAGTTTACTAAAGTAAATCTAAACTCCAGTTCGGAGCTTTTCAACCTGCACTCCAGTCAGCATTTCTACAGACCTCAATTCAGTCTAAAACATAAATGAAACCCCAGAAATGAAGGATCCCACCTCGTCCTGAACCGTCTCCTCCTCCCAAGCCACATTCTGATACCTTTAATCAGCTTCAAGGCATTCTCCAGGTACTGGTCTTCTGTGATGGGTTGACCATTTAACATTAGCTTCAGGGTGAAATCTCGTACAGCCCAGACAAAGTCGGGAAAGAAACACACAAACTCTGTGGAATCTTCTACTTCATCAGGATTTGAGGAGGACTTTGCCCTGATTAATTCTGTCAGCTCTGTCACATAACTAGGTCTTGGCTGAGGAAAAAACACTGTTTCCATGATTCCCTATTGAAAAGCTCTTATAAACTCCTACTTCTGCCCTAAGTGCCCTCTGCCCCACGAGAATCAACAAAATGGCAGAGCAAAGAAAGTGAATTTTAATTGTCTCCCCATCTGTACTTACGGGTTTTTGTTCAACTGCTTTGCTAATTGCAAGGCCGCATTATCAGTAAATTGTATTTGTAAACTGTATGGAACTAAAAATTAGGAATAAAACCATTTAAAAAAATACTATGACTCCATATTCTTTCCCCCTAAATTCAATGTCAGGGGTGCTGAATGCCTGAAAGGATACTACAGCTGATCCAGGGCCTGTTGGTTGATGGTGCCCAGGCTATTGTAGACAAAGGTGCTGCTGAGAAGCACAGCCAGAGCAAAGATCCACGAGTCATTCTTAGGGTCACACTGGGAAGCACATGAGAGCAAGGGACTTAGGAGGTTACTTTTTAGAAATACATTCAGGCATTATTTTGTCATCTTTTCATTTATGGATTTAACTATGGTACTCATAATGCAATGAAGAGAGACATGAATGCAAACAACAGATCTGACAATTATAACACTTCTTATGATCATAGTTTCTTTATCTAGTAAGACAATTCAAAACTTCACATCTTTCTTTTCCCTCAAATGGACAAAATAAGATAACAAAAATACAAGAACTGGTACTCTAGGGGCTACAGCAGTGGCTCAGCAGTTCTGGCCCATGCCTAGCACGTACGAGGATGCGGGTTTGATATCCATCACCAAGTACACAGCTATGTATCAGAGCAAAGAAAACTATGCGAAAAACTAAATAAAATCGATTCTCTCTTAAAAAACAAAACAAGTACTCTATTGTGTTCTCAATAGAGTATTCTTCCATCTATGTTAACATTTCTTCATTCTATAAATATTTATTGGCCCTAAGGCTAAGTATATGTCATAGTAGGTATAGCTGGGGATTTTAAATTATCCAATCAAATACAAAAAAAAATTCATAGTTGGCCACTGAATCCACAGGTCTTAAATTAAGAAAAGCAAATTTAATAACAATAGTTACTTTCAAGATGACTAATAAATGCACTGAAAAACGTTCACAATAATGAATAAAACCAAAATGATAACATCTATAAAAGCTTCGATCTTAGTAACGTATAATAATATAGTAATGAAATACACACCTGTAGTATTAAATTACATGTCAACCAAATATTTATTGACCATAGACCATTAAAACATAAATATCACCATAGCCATAGCTGAGAATTCAAATTTTATCTGATTGAATTCAAACAACGTTCACAGACAACTACTGAACATTTTACTCTGCTATCAGGTTTAGAAAAACAAATTTAATAGTGACATTTGTTACTTTCATGATGACTTATTCAAAGCAGTGACAATCACAATTCTAAATACAACAAAAATGACAGCATTTATACAAAGTGTGGTTCTTAGTAATAAATGTAAGTAATGTATTTTATAAGATAATAGATATCATAATAAGTTGAAATTTACTTGTTGATCAAAGAAAAAAAAACAGAGCTATGAAGTTAGAGGAAAATATATGTGAATGCTTCCTGGAAGTCACAAACTGACCATTTAGGAGTGGTAGAAGGTTGACAGAAGAAATAAGGGCAATCCTACAAGTAGGAAGACCCACAGAAATAAAATTAGAGATCGTGGGTTACTGGGGATTTTTCAATGAAAGTAGAGTCATTTGCTTTGACTGAGGAGAAGGTACGAGCAGGACACAAGGCTAGATGGTAAGTGCTGATGCAGGTTGAGGAAGGGCACTAAAGGTTAGGCTAATTTGTTTCTATAAATGACAGCATTTGTCTAAATTAATTCTAGAAATTACCTCTACCATTAAGAGTGTATAAAATGTATCCGTAAAGAGCAAGTGTAATAACAGATTCATGCCTAGAAAAGTCTATATGGGGATTAAAAGGTGGGAAGATTAACCTATTCATTTCTTTATTTCATCAAACGCTCATTTTTAAAAAAAGTAATCACTATTCTCCATAGACTGGGACTTGTGGCAAACAAAAACCCGCTTAGACAAACATATACCATTGTTTGATATATGGCTTTACAATGCCTATCAATATGCCAACGACATTCTTTAATAAACAAAAGAAAAATTCTAAAATTCATTCAGGATCATAAAAGACACTGAAAACCTAACTAATCTTGAGCAAGAACAAAGCTGAGGGGCTGGAAAGGTAGAGAGTTTGTCTGGCATGCACAAGGCCCCAGGTTAATACCAGGCACCACATAAAAAAATAAATAAAAAACAAACCAGAGTAAAAAATTAACATAATAAAACAAAGCTGGAGGCATCACACTTCCTGATTCAAAATGGTACAAAGCTACAGTGATCAAAACAGTATGATAATGATGAAAAAGCAGCCTTATGGACAAAAAGAATAGAGAGCTCAGAAATAAATCCATGCTTAAACACTCAACGGATGTTAGACACTGCCAAGAACACACAAAGGGAAAAAAAGTCTCTTCAACAAATGATGTTGAAAGAACTGAATATCCACAGACAGAAGAGTGATAAAAATCAACTCAAAACAGATTTGAGACTTACTTGGAAGAACTGAAATGGTATCTACTACTGTGTGCATATCCAAAGGAAAGGAAATCAAGGCGTGTTCATCAATGGATCAATAGACGAAGAAAATGTGGTAAATATGCACATCATAATATTATGAACCCTTAAAAAAAGGAAATCCAGTTGTACTTATAGAAATAGAGAGTGTGGAATGGTGGTGAAAAAGACAACAAATGGTTGGGGACTGAGTCACAGAAAGATGCTGGTCAAAACACAAAATTTCAGTTAGATCGTAGGATAAAAATGACCAGAAATCATAGAATTTCAAGAAGAAAACAGGGGAAAGCCTAACATTGGTCTGGCATTAGTTTTTTAAGGGCAACACACTAAAAGTGCAGGCAAAAAAAAGCAGAATTACAAAAGTGGAAGAGTGTCCAAATAAAAAACTTCTTGCAAGCAAGAGAAACAAATACCCGTGTAAAGAGGAAACTTCAAAATGCTAGAAAAATATTTGCAAATCATTTATCTTATAAGGGGTTAATATTCAAAATATATCAGAAATTCATAGAACGCAATAATAAATCAATAAATATGTGAAAAAATGACTTGCAAATACATTTCACAAAAGTATGCATACAAATTGCCAATGGATGTATGAAAAGATATTCAACATCACTAGCCATCAGGGAAATAAGAGTCAAAAATTGATGAGATATCACAACTATTAGGATAGCTATTATCAAAAAGACAAAAGATAACACATGTCAATGAGGATGCAGAAAAAAGAGAACACTTGTATGCTTTTAATTGTGATGTAAATTTGCATATCCACTCCGGGAAGCATTGTGAAAATTCCTCAAACTTAGAAGTAAAATATGATCCAGTAATATAATTGCTATGTAGAAATTCAAAGGAAGTAATATCGGTATTGAAGAGAGCTATCTGCTCTTCCATATCTAGCCAAGCATTATTTCACATTGGCCAAGATATAAACAACTATCAAGGAATAAATGGGCAAAGAAAGTGTGAAGCATAAGTATTCAACCCTCAAAATGGAAGGATATCTTGCCATTTGCAAAATCACGGATGAAACTTGAGGGCATTATGCTAAGTGAAATATGCCAGATATAGAAAGAATAATTCTACATTATCTCACTTAGGTGTGGACTCTGAAATGGTCAAATAGTCAAACCCACAGCAGCAGAGAATAGAATGGTATGTTCTGGGATCTGATGGGTGGGAGAATTAGTGAGATATTGGTCAAAAGTTACAAAGTTTCAGTTATGCAAAATAAACAAGTTATGGATGTCTAAAGTATAGCATGGTGACATAGTTAATACCAGATCATCTACTTTAATTTTGCTAAGAGCTTTGTCTTAAGTGTTCTCAATACAAATGTAAAAAAGGAAACCCACATATATTAATATGTTTGAATGTGCTGATCATTTCACAATGTATATTAAAAAAAGTTGCAGGGACTGAAGTGGTAGCTTGGTGGTTATCGCACTTGTCCAGCATGCATGAGTGCATGGGTCCAAACCCCAGCACCATATATACAACAACGTATCAGAGCAATGAAGGCCACATGAAAACTAAATAAAAATTGCTTCGCGTTCTCTCTCTCTCACTGTCCCTCTCTTTAAAAAAAAAAAAAAAAGTTGCACACCTTAAATACATTCAATTTTTATTTGTCATTTATACTTAAAAAAAAAAAAACCTTATAAAGGGGATGGAGTGAGAGGATCAGCAGTTAGGAGCTTGTCTGCCATGCCCAACAATGTGGCTTCGTGGCTCCGTACCCCAGCACCATGTACACAATGAAGCATCAGAGCAACGAAAGTTACACAAAAACGAAATTAACTTGATGCTCTCTCCCTCTCCCACTCTCTCTTTCTCACTGTCCCTTTGTCTAAAACCAAAAACGTAAAAAAAAAAATCCTGATAAAACGTAATCACAAAATATCTAACTTCCCCTTGTGCAGAAAAGGAGAGTATGTAAATTTACACACTATTCTCAAAGAAGTCTCAAAACAAGGCATAAAAGGGCAGATAACTCAGTTCATTTAACGTTAGAAAGCTAAAATATCAAAAATCCTTCTGAAAATGTTTATTATAAGACAAAAACATTCTTTGATACAAGCAACATAATCACATTTCTCTAAAACTTCCAGAATGCTGTCTGGGTATCTAATCAGATTTACCATGAAAAATGTGAACCTGACTGTACTAACTCCAACCACCTAATCCAGACTGCACCTTGCAGCAGCACAAAAGGTGGATCCAGAAGTTTTCTTTGTGCACTGGGATGGTATTGTGCCTCTCCGCCCTCCTATCACGTCCCCCTTTTATTTAACTCTATGTGATAGAAGCTGGGATGTGCTGTCTGGATCACTTTTCAAGAATAAAGAATTTATCCCCCAGGTATGGAAGTGCTAATGGATGACAACTCCTAGATGTCAGCTGTCTATGAGGATGGCTTCTAGGGCAGACATCCAAGGACTGAACAGCACCACAGACAAAGACCCAGCTCCCTTGTCTCAATACAGGATCCCTCAATGGACCATAACAGCTATAATCTGCCAAAGGAACTGACAGAGGTCAGGCACTGAACTGGAGCATGGCATCTTCCTCTCTCCAACCTGATTCTTTCCCAAACCCTGTATTTAATCTGAAGTACAGTAAGTCAGAGGATGGGTAGGCAGAAAATGTAGGAGGAGGGAGCAGAGAAATGAGGACCCCAGGACAGCTGAGCCTAAGAATCACCTCTCATTAAAAACCAAGAATTATACCTCTCATTAAGGAAAGAGAAGCTTATCACAAGAAAATAAACCTATACAGAGAAGGATGAAAGAACAACTGGAAGATCAAAGACAGTGGGCAGGAGGGGAAAAGGATTTCAATGAGAAATTAAAAGACAGTCCCTATGTTAAGAAGTGGGGCTTCAGCTCTGAATCCCCACCTTTTGTTCAGGAAGCTTTTCCTATCACTTTACTTTGCTCTCTAAGCTCTCAAATAAAAACTTTGCTTGCAACTACACCTTGGAGTCAGAGGCTCTAATTCTTTATTGCCCTTAATCATAGGACCCAGACCAGACCTGTGTCAATGGGTGTGGTCTCCAGAAAGGACTGCAGCTGTTTGAGGATAAAGCCTTTACTTTGTTCACTAACTACTGAGCCCATAATCCTGCAGCTTAGCTGCTCAACAAGCTTTGATTTTATTGAGTCAATGCATTGACCCCACCATCAACTAATAAAATATTCTGTTCACTGTATCCCATATATGATCTTTTGTAGAGAAAACATTTAAACAACCAAATTGCCTCGCTCACTATAATTCAATTTCCAGATTTAACAAGTAGATCAAAGCAGTTAAATTATAAAGGGTCATAAATAGATAAGAAAATCAAGAATGCGGAGGATCTGACACTCACTGACTCACCTTTTCTACATCACCCAGACCCTCGGTGTCCAGGAGGACCAGGGTGTGGTTTTGCTTAGTAGGGTGGGGAACACACCACATCCAGATGCCTTTGGTTTCAGATTGCACCGTGGAGCCCAGAGGGAAGCCTGCAAGAGAAGAGGCGAGAGCAACATTCGCTGAGAGCAGAACTGCTAACAGCCTAAGGCCCACAGAGCCTGACATCCTCGATTGCAAGTGCCTCTGCAGTTTTCAAGATCACCTTCCTTTGAAGGTCACCTATTACAAGGAGCAGGGGTCAGTTATTAAACTGAGAAAGATGTTCTTCAAGGGATCTAGATGAAGACAAATAGGCATCCGCTAATCATACAAAATGGAGGTACTGGTACAGAGCATTTTGAAAGAATGGTGGCATTCATACGCAAAACAATTAACGTAATCCACCACTTAAACAGAATCAAGGACAAGAACCATATGATCATCTCATTGGACGCAGAAAAGGCCTTTGATAAAATCCAGCACCCTTTTATGCTCAAAACTCTAGAAAGGATGGGGTTCAAAGGACCATTTCTGAACTTAGTCAAGGCTATATATGCTAAACCCTCAGCTAGTATA
>PVKS010054402.1:0-10075 GCA_004027875.1 Aplodontia rufa
TGTCTGCAGCCGAAAGTGTTAGCAACTCTCCAGCTAAAAGCGGGGTGTTGCAGCTTTTGGTGTGGTGGAAATTCACCCCGGGAACTTGGCACCAATCTTCTGGGTTCTTGTCTCATGAATTTGAAGAATAAAACCCACGGACAACCACAGAAGGAGGAGTAAAAGGAGTAGGATTTATTTAGGAAGAAGAGCAGAGACTCTGGAAGCAGGACACCTCTAATGGAGGTCAGGCCAGGGGTTATATTGATTTGGGGTATGAGCATAATTAACATTCATGCAAAGCAGGCGTTGAGAAATGCATCAACTCCTTTGGTTAAAATCTATGTAAAACAGGCATTGAAACTGCTCAGGAGCACCTTAGGTTAAAACAAAAGGTGGCAAATACTTCCAAGTACCCACCTGTGACCACCCCCATTTCTTAGTTGGGACAAAGGTGAGCCTCATGGTCTTTTTGCATTTGAAGGCCCTGAGCATGCCCTGTCTATCACTCTCTGCCTCTACCAGCTAGCTCTTGGATAGGGACCCTCTGTCCTGACTACCTAGCCATTTCACTCTCTCTCCTAATCTGTGTCACTAGTGATATATGCAACATGAAGAACCTCAAAAACAATGCTGGGTGGAAGAAGCAGAGAAGCCTTACACAAATGGGTATCTACTGTATGATTGTATTTAGATGAAATTCCAGAATGAGCAAAACTTAACGTATAGAGGGAAGATCAAGACAGTGATTGCCTCTTGTAGATGGAATTCAGTAATGACTGGGAAAGACCATGAGGAAATTATTATAAGTCATGCCAAGTGCTTTGTACCTTGATAAGAGTTTGGATCACAGGGGATTTGTCAAAACCCAGTGAATGTGCTGTTAAAATTTGTGTCTTTCTCTAAGTGTGGTGGTACCTATCTGTAATCCCAGCTACTTGGGAAATTAACGCAGAAAAATCATAGGTTTGAGGTCAGTCTCAGCAACTCAGTGAAACGCTGTCTCAAAATACAAAGTAAAAAGGGTTGGGGTTGGGAGCTGGAGTGGTGGCTCAGCGGTTGTGGTGCTTGCCTGGCATGTGAGGGACCTTGGTTTGAACGCCAACACCATATATACAACCGTCAGAGCAGCAAAAACTAGACTTGGTTCTCTCTGTCTCTCTCCCTGTCACTGACCCTCCTTCTCTTAAAAAAAAAAAGTCAGGGACAGCTCAGTGGTAGAGAATACCTGGGTTCAATCCCAGATACACACACACACACACACACACACACACACACACACGTCGTTTATTATAGGTCAATTTTATAGCAAAGAAAAAAACTGTAAGCAAATGCTTGTGTTCTACTTTAAATGTATTAAAAAGATACATTCATGAATGGATCAAGGGATGGGTAAATAAGTAGATGTGTGGTGAGATAGATATAGTAAACGTTAATGATAAAATCTAAATGACTTTGTGAATGTTCACTGCAAAACTCAATTTTACTGTACGTCTAAAATTAAATTAAAAATTTCATGAGGAAAATTTAAAAGAACCCAGAGGAATATGTTGTAAAAAGTAAAGTCCCTCTTTTCACCACCCTCTCTAGAATTCGCTGCTATCAGTACTTTGGTAGATAGTTTGAAATCCTTTTCTTCTTGAATTAGCATGTATGTATGTTGAAATATACATAATAGCAAGTTACTCAGCATGTGAATAGTTTGTTTTGGCAACCCTCCAACCCTCTGGTCTTGCAAGTATACATCTGGCTTCTATTTTTTTTTTAAGTGCTGCATACCCTGCCTTACAGCCTTTATCCATTCCTCAATTGAAATTTAGTTCCTTAAACATTTTTGCTATTAAAGATTATTCTCCAAATAGGCTGGGTCAATTAACGTACAAAAAGACCATTTTCTGATATTATATATCATTGCGTGATCCTCTAAGCTCTCACCTGCTCTGGGTATTAACAGCACTGGTTATTAGCCGTCTTTTTCATCTTCGTTCTTATGGTGGATGAGAAAAGGTATTTTCATGAGAGATGGTGAAGTTAAGAGTCTCTCTGTTTTGTTTTTGTTTTTTAATTCTTTTTCTTTTTGGAGGAGGTTGTTATTGTTGTTTTTTTGTTTTTGTTTTTTGGTAGCTGGGATTGAATCCAGAGCTGCTTAACCACTGATCCACACTCCCAGCCCTTTTTATTTTTTATTTTGAGACAGAGTCTCCTGAAGTTGCTTGGGGCCTAGATAATTTGGTGAGGTTGGCTTTGAACTTGTGATCCTCCTGCGTCAGCCACCTCAGTTGCAGGGATTACAGGCACGTGCCACCAGGCCTGCTGAGAGTCTCAATATTTTATTGACCAGGAATAATTTTTCTTTTGTAAATTGACTTTTCATATTCTTTGCCTCCTTCTCTATCGAATTCGGATTTTTTTGAATTAATTTTTTATATACTCTAGATGCAATTTTTTCTGTTATCCTGTTGAAAACATAAAAACATTTTCTCTGGCTTATAGTTTCTTTTTATAGCATCCTTTGATTAACATAATATTGAACTTAAACATATTTGAATGTATAAGCCTTTCTGTATGATTTTCACTTTTTGTGTCTTTTAAAAGAAATTTTCCCATATCACAAGATCATATTCTCTTATATTATGTCCAAAAAAAATTCCCGGATGTTTTTTCTATGCAGATACATAATCTGTACCATAAAAAAGGATGACATCATGCATACAGCTTTATAAGGTTGTTGTGTCATGTAGCAATATATTTTGAACATCTTTTCATTCGAATAAATGTATCGGTAGTGTTGTGGGTGGGGTTTCCCAGGAAACAGACTCTGAGACAGAGATTTGTGCGCAGGAAGCTTATCAGGGAGCACGTTCAGGATCAACACGGTTGGGGGAAGGGAACGAAATAGGATTAGACAGAGAGGGGAAGTTAGGCAACCGCGGAGTAGGAAAAAAAAAAACCCTCTCCAACTTGGTAATTTAGGGGCCCTGCGACGTCGTCCGGAATTGAAGAAAGAAGGCAGGACGTTTATACAGCCGTGTTGTGTGTTAGATGTGTGCCGTGTGTGGGTAAGAGGTGGGGGTGTCATTGGACAAGGCAGCTGACTTCAAGTGAGTACAATCCCAGAGCTAGGCGGCAGTTGAAGGCGGTTGCGGGTAGCATTCCTGCTAGCTGGAGTCCCCTAGAGAGGGGGAAATCTGAGCAGCCCACTGCAGAATCCACCATAATCAGGGGCACTGTTGGCTCCGAAGAGCTTGAAACGTGACCTGCACTTGCTTAATAAATAGAAGTTAGTCTCACTTACCAGGTCTACAGTAGGTGATTGATTGCAGGCATCAGTGCTGTCTGTCCCTTTTGGGGGAATAGAAAACTTTTTGAGAAGTCCCCAGTGTATTTCATTGTCCATAACTAAAATGCCCATCCCTAAGTGTAGGGGTTGCTGGGACAGTGGGGTGAAGGGTGTCCTGATTTTGTGCTTGGTATAGTGAACATTGCTGCTCTGAACAATATCTTCAGCATAGAAAAGGTACATAAAGGATTTTAGACATGCAACTAAGAGTCTGTCACAAAATAGACTCTGACAAAATTATTTCTAATAATTGCATACGAATTCTGCTGAAAGTCTCCATATTGCTGGACATTTGGTTGTTTTCAATATTTTGCTATTATCCACTGTATTACAATAAACATCCTGATAATTTTCCTTTGCATATATTTTCCATTGTTTCTTCAGGATGAAATGGTAGATATGTCATTGTTAGGAAGAGGGAATGTACCTTTTAAAGAATTTAAAAGAATTTTTTTTTCTTTTTTTAGTACTAGGGTTTGAACCCAGGGGCACTTTACCACTGAGCTACATTCCCAGCCCTTTGTGTCTTATTTTAATTATTTATTTATTGAGACAGTGTTGCTAAATTGCTAAGGGCCACACTAAGTTTTTGAGGCTGGCCTCAAACTTTGGATCCTCCTGCCTCAGCTTTCCCAGTTGCTGGGATTACCGGCACGTGCCACTGTATCTAGCCCTTTTAAAGAATTTTGATGTGAGCTGCTTATTTTAATTCTCTCTCTCTCTCTTTGTGTGTTTGTGTTTGTGTGTATATATGTTGGCTGGGGATGGAACTCAGGGCCTTATGCATGCTAGGCAAATACTTTTACCCTAAAGCTACATCCCCAACTCTTAATTTTCAGATTGATTTTATAGACTACGTTTGCTTTTTTTTTTCATTGCAATCTAAAAAATGTGCACTGAACTATTTTAACTTTTAGAATTTAGCTTTTGAGATACAGTCTATGTTTTGCTCTTGTGCTGTGAGGGTTAATTATAGCAGGCCTGAGTTATTTCACTGGTCAAAGCATGAAACATACTAATTAATAATGTTTCCTTTTAACCAGGGCCCAAGGAATTTCAGGACATTTTGACTTGGTTTGTTACACTTATTTACTGATAACAATGAGATGGTGATTTACAGGGGTTCTTGTTGTTACATGTCCCAAACCCGCACCCCCAGAGGACTCTGCTATTATGGAATCTAGCCACATTTAAGGAAAATGCTAGGTACCTGAATGCAAATAACTAAATATATATTCACAATTAGTATTCACAGTGGCAGCGCAGATCTGTGGAACAGTACTTTATTACATAAATAATTATTTTATGACGTATAAATTTTACTCTGTATAAAAAGTGTCAGAAACATTTATAAAGTATCACTGTGAAAATTAAAAGGAGAAAGAAATCATTTCGAGAATACAATGAAGAATGATGACCATGAGTTTGGAAACACTTGCCATAGCTATCCTAATGGTAAACATGGCAGTACTGTTTTGAAAACATTTGCCAAACATGTAGTTCATGAATAATAGATCTCTAACTCCAGTTTAGATTTTCTTAGTAAAAAAGGGTTAACAGCTATAATAGCAAACAAAAGTAGTGCTGCAAACCTGACAAAATAACTTGAATGTTTTATTATCTCTAAATATATAATGTATTGTACGAAAAATTGCCAGAATAGGGGCTAGAGCAGTAGTTCAGTGGTTATGGCACTTGCTGGCATGCATAAGGACCTGGCTTCAAACCTCAGCACCACATACACAACTAAGTGTCAGAAAAACAAAGGCCAGATGAAAAATAAATAAGATTAATTCTTCAAAAATTTTTTCCAGAATAATTTTTATTGAATCCTATATGACTCTTGTATAACCATTGTTGAATTTTATACTTTTTTTGCACACATTATAGTCTTGCATGTAAGTACTAAATGTTTACTAGCTCAGAAAAATATTCTAGAAGTTCACATTCCCTTCAGGTTAAATATATAGAAGTATAAATTAGAATAGTAAAAAATGGTATTAAAATACAGTTTTTGGGTTTTTTTTAAGAGAAACAATTTTTATTTAGTTTGCCATGTGGCCTTCATTGCTCCAACACGTTGCTTTGTACATGGTGCTGGGGTTTGAACTCGTGTCCTCGCGCATGCCAGGCAAGTGCCGTAACCATCGAGCCACCACTCTAGCCCCAAAATACAGTTTTTAAAGTAACAAGTTATCATTGAAATAGTCAGAAGCTAAACTAACAGTACTAACACATGATGTGAAAATATATGACTACCACAAGAATATCCTTTGATATATCTGTCAAAATAGTAAAGATTAACCCAATGCAAATCAGAAAACAGAAAAAATGAACACTTCCTATGGAATATGTGGAAATGTCATGTCATGTAACTCTTTTGTGAACCAATTTAGCAATCTATAAACAAAGCATAAAAAGTATTGTACTTTTGACTGAATAAATCTATCCCTTTAAGTCAAATAATCCAAGATAATAATGCCACATCCACAAAGTCTTTATGCACAAAGGTATTTATGCAGTATTATTTATAATGATGAAAATTATAAGCAGCTTGGATGTTCAAAACTTGGAGAATTAATAAATAATGAAGCCCTTAAACCATTATTTAAACTATGGCATAGCTATATAATGGAGTTTAACGAAGTTGTAAAACAGAATAAGGAATCCCTGTGTGTTGCTCTTTGAATGTGACATTAACTGAGAAAAGCAGGGCAGAGAAGTTGTATAGTAAATTAGCTTTTGGGACTATAAATATCTGTGCATATTTTCTGATACTTTTCAAAACAACATAGTGGGAAGATAAATCAAGAACTATAATAAAAGTGGTTTTCTAAAGGTGGAGGTAGGGAATTGTGGAAAGCACAAAGATGGAAGGTTGATCTCTCTGAGTGTTGCTTGTATCATACATTTTATTTTGTTTGATTTTGTGTAAAAGCCCTCAAGAATCCCCACCTCCTGGTATTTACATTGTACCAGGGTTGGGCTGCATGACCTATTAATTTGGCAGAAGTGATGGTGTATAACTTCCAAGATTAGGCTCTAAGAGGCAATGCGGGTGCCTTTTTACATTCTCTCTTGGATCTCTTGTTCTGGAGAAAACCCATTGCCCTGTTGAGCAGTTCCACGCTGAGAGAATCTGAGGCCTAGGGAGAGCCCTGTGAGGGAGCCATCTTGGAAGCTGATCCTCCAACACCAATCAAGCTCTGGCTGATACCTGGTCTGCTTTTCCTGAGAGACCCTGAGCCCAAACCAGCCAGCTAAGCTGCTCCCAATTCCTGACCCTCAGAAACTGTGAAAATACAACTTGTTAGGTAGCAATACATCACTAATACCTGTTAGAACAGTAAGGTTGTTTTTTAATCATTTAAAAACTGAGTATGATAAAAAAGAAAAAAAAGAGGCAGGTCTTTGAAAATTAAAGACAAACTGAAACAAATGAGCCTATCAAGTTGGTGGCAAAGCTACACAGACAATAATTATTTCAAGTATTTTTACTGTACATCCCTGCTAGGCTGGATCTGAAGGACTAAAAAAACTGTGAATAAATGTTAAATGGTATTGAGTGATCTAATTGTTACTAATAACGTTGATATCGTTATCCTGAAACTCTTCTGTCTGTGTAATGGAATACAGCAAATGGGTCATTATGTTAATTTCATTAAGAAGCAAGATTTTACACATGAGAGAAAAGAGATAGAGTAAATCAAAGAAATTAAGTGGAAGCCCTTTAATCTTTAGATTGGAAATACCAGTATTTATTCATAATTTTTATTTTTCTAAAAAATGGCTTTTTTAGTTCTGTGTACTGAAAAGACCTGAAAGAAATTATAACATAATAGCAATAAATACACAGTATCCAGCTCATGGTGTTCAAATATAATTTCAAGCGAACATGCAGAACTCCTTAGGGAAATGGCTAATTCTAGTTCTGAGACTGGATATATGAAAGGCAAACTTGGAATATTCCATTTTTCTAGAAAGTAAGGACTAAAAGGTTCATACTAAAGAACTAAGGAGGGGCTGGGAATGTAGTTCATTGGTAGAGCACTTGCTTAGCGTGCGTGTACCTGGCCCTGAGTGTAATCCCTACCACAACAACAGAAAAAGAGACCAAGGAACCAAATTTCCTTTATTTATGTATTTATGTATTTATTTTTGGTACCAAGAATTGAACCAAGGGGTACTTAACCACAGAGCCACATCCCCAGCCCTTTTTATTTTTTATTTTGAGACAGGGTCTCACGAAGTTGCTGAGGCTGACCTCAAAATTGTGTTCCTCTTGCCTCAGCCTCCCAAGCCACTGGGTTTATAGGCATATGCCACCACGCCTGGCTAGGAACCAACTTTCTAAGGGGCTCTTACTGGCCCAAGACAGGGCAATTTGAGCATCAAACACCATGACTGCAAAGTATTATACACAAATATTTTTATATATCAAGTATTTTTAAAACTTCATGAGTTCAAAATGGTATTAAAAAATAAACAAAACCTCACTGGTTATTTTTTGGCAGCTGCTAGGATGCCAACTTACTAATTGTAAAATTGGCAAATAAAGGAAAAGAATTAAGCATTTATCTTGCCTTTCCTGTGCAAACTATTTTTGAGAGCATCCAGAATTGATGGGAAAGTTGTTTATTATAAAAGAATTCAAGCTTTGGAAGAGTGACAAAATTAAAAAATCACCATTTCATGAAGAAATACTCTGGGTTATGGAAATGCTTTATATCTTGATTTAAGTGGTAGTTACATGGTTGTATAATACGCAGATATTGTTTAAACTATTTACTTGGTACTTGTGCACTTTATTGTAGATAAATTATACCTTAATAATTTGGCCTCAGTTTAAAAACTGTACCTCTTACTTATGTATTGTGGTGCTGGGGGTGGAACCCAGGGCCTCATACATGCTAGGGAATTACTCTCCCACTGAGCTACACCCCCAACCCCATCCCTCAATTTAAAAAACTAACCATTGTACAGTCCAGTGGGGTATCATTCTGCCTTCCAGTGAGGAAGCACACAGTACCCTATGAAATATCTTTGCCCAGAGGTTGAACCTGAATCTTAATTCAGCTTCCGAATGTAGCTACTTGCTTATAGGAAATAAGAGGACCAAGGAACATGTTAAATGATAACAACAGTTCCAACCAGATGAATTTAGAATGGGGGACATTCTACAGGACAAAAGACATTATTTCTTCAGTGCATCCATGACATTAAACAAAAGAGGAAGAAAGAAAGAAGTTGTGTTAGCCTGGTTTGTGTTGCTGTAACAGAATACCAGAGACTGGATAATTTATAATGCATAGAAATTTATTTCTCAAAGTGTTGGAGGCTGGGATGTCCAAGATGAAGACATTAGCATGAATTGAGGGCCTTTGTGCTAAGTCATCCCACGACAGAAGGGCAAAAGAGAAAAGGCTCAAAATCGTCTGTTTATAAGGAAAGCATTGTAGAGATAATGCACCTACTCTCACGATAATGATAATAATTCATGATTAATAGAATGGCGGAGTCCTCATGGTCTAACCATCTCAGATTAGACCTTGCCTCCCAACACTGTTAGGTTGGGAATTAAGTTTCTACCACATGTTTCTTGGGGATCACATTTGAACCATAGCAGAAGGGCTGTAGATTTAAAGAGACTCTGGAGATATATTAGCCATCTGGGTATGGTTGTGTGTGCCTGTACTCCCAGCTACAGGGGAGGATCATTTGAGCTCACGAGTTCTTTTGTTGGCTTGTTTTTTTTGGGTGTGGTGTTTGAACCCAGAGGTGCTTTACCACTAAGTCACATCCCCAGTCCATTTTTTTTTTTTTTTTTTTTTGAGACAGGGTCTTGCTAAAATGCTGAGGATCTCGCTAAGTTGCTGAGGCTGGCTTTGAACTTGTGATCCTCCTGCCTCAGCCTCTGGAGTTGCTGGGATTGCTGGCATGTGCCACCTTGCCTGGCTTGAGCTCAAGAGTTCAAGACCAACCTAGGCGATACAGTTATACCCAGTCTCAAAAAAATAGTGATATTAAACAAAATAATACATAAACATTATTTGAGTACTAATTCAAGTAAACCAACTGTAAAAAGTCATTTTCCAGACAATCAGGAAAACTTGTACACAGACTGGGAATTACATGATATTTGTCTAAATTTTATCAGGTATGATCATGGTATTGTGGTTTTATTTATTTGTTTGTGGTACCAGGGATTGAACCCCAAGGTGCTTTACCACTGAACCACATTCCCAGCATCCCCCCTTTTTAAGAGCCTCGACCCCCCTTGCTTCGTTGTGTATCTGATGCTGGGGTTTGAACTCGCCTCTTCGCACATGCCAGGCAAGCACAGTAACCGCTGAGCTAACACTCCATTACCCCCTCCTTTTTTTTTTTTTTTTTTTGAGAGAGAGGAGAGAGAGGGGAACGGGGAGAGAGAGAGAATCAATTTTATTCAGTTTCTCATGTGGCCTTCATTGCTCCAACACTTCCTTGTGTACGTGGTACTGAGTTTTGAACCAGGGTCCTCATGCATGCCAGACAAGTGCTGTAACCACTGAGGCATTGCTCCAGCCCCTCCCCATCCCTTTTTATTTATTTTTTCTTTTGAGACAGAGTCTTGTTAAGTTGCGGCTGGCTTTGAGCTTGCGATCCTCCTGCCTCAGCCTCCCGAGCTGCTTGGATTGCAGGCATCTGCCACCATGCCCAGCTATGTTCTTAAAGTCTGTATCTGTTAAACACGCAAGTACTTATAAGTCAAATTAT
>PVKS010054403.1:0-10073 GCA_004027875.1 Aplodontia rufa
AACTGCAGTTATTTATTACCTCTTCGACCTGTGTTTGTCTACCTATTGCTTGAGGCATGATGATATTTATTTGCAACATAAATTGTGGAAATAAAACAACAAAGGAGTGATGTTTTCCCTCGATATGGAACCATTGAAAAAGCAGCTTTTGATCATTGGAGAAAAACTGAAATCTTTCTGTCTCTATTAAATGTGTCTAGTTTTTTCTCTAAGGCCTTTAGTCTGCTTGTAAGATTGACAACCAACAGCTCACCCTAGATATATTTATTGAATTTAGGAGTTTATTTTGTTGCCAGAAATGTCGTAATTTTGAAGAACGGCAAGAGATAATAAAATATAGATAGAACCAGCCTGATCCTGACATTCCTGGAAATGGGCCTTAAATTTGGAATCCAGCTCCACTTCAGTCTGTTTAGTGTTGTTGAAACAATAAAATGCAGAATTTAGAAACCAAGGAAAATACTGCTCCCATCACCAGGTAAGTGTGTGGCAGGTGGCCATGCAGGAGTTCAAACTCAATATATCTAAAAATCCATGAGAAGTGGGAGGCAGGAGCCTTTGAACACTATTGTATTAGATAGCATCTGTTCATTTTGCCAGTCATCAAACATACATTCAACACCCTATAACTCCTGAAATAGCTGAAAACAAGTTTTCATTTATTTCAAATCAATCCAAGCTATAAGTGTTATCTCTTACACTGTTTCTAGCCCAAACTGATTTTCTGTAGTTGAAAAGGAGTTGAGTAGAGTTGATGCATTTTTAGTTAAGTATTTCCTTTTGAGAACTGGCCTGTCATATCTATATAATAGCTGGGAAATTAATAATTAATCTTGGAAAATTTAGAGGTGTGGACACCAACATGGAGGTTGGGTGGCTTCCCTAGAGCTGCAGCCAATTGACTGAAGACTCTTTTATCCCACAGTCTAATGCTTTTATTGGAACCATGCTTCTAGATCATGAAACCTGAAGTCCAGAAACCATTGCCAAAGTAGAGACGCAGAAAGTCTTATAAGACAAGTAACGAAATGAGAGAAAGTGAGAAAGAATAAAAGGGATGGAGTCCTAAAGGGGAAAAAGAGTAAAGAGGAAGAAAAAATAAGATTAAATTGGGGGAAAAATAGAAACTCAATTTTAATCTCTTATTAGGGCTTTAAGTACAGTGAATAGAATATATAGAGATGTGAGTACCATATTTTTCAGGCATAATTCATTCCAGGAAACTGTATTAAGGTCTCAGCAAAGAAGACAGACTATATTAATCTTCAATAAGTCAGTGTTATCAAAAAACTGAAACTTAGTTTTTTAAAGATAAAAATCTGAAAGGGCCAACTGTGAAGTTTGGTGAGAGAGGATATGTTTTGCATGCTAAGGATCTGGATTCAATCCCCAGAAATAAAATAAATATTTAAAGATAAATAAATGTATAAAAGTATAATGTGAAATTTGTTAATGAGATAAATTGTGTAAAGTACTAGAATTTTGGAAACAAGTACTTCCAGTGGAAGCAGAATTGTGAGCCATATTAGGAATTTGCTACTAGGAAGCCATTAGCATCAGTCTGTGAGGTTTATGGAGTGTAGATTGATTCAGGGAATTATTAAATTATTAAGTGGAAGTCAGTTCAGAGAGATTCTACCTTAAATGGCAAGAAACAACAACTTGTCCTTTTACAACTGGCTTTCAAATTGTTTTGTAAATGAACTCAGTTGGAAGGCAATCACCTAAGAAAAACTAAAAAAAAAAAAAATGCTTTAAAGACCTCAGATATATGCTGTGAACAAATAGTCTTCTAAGTCCCAAATGAAGAATTTACCCTTGTAGTTAAGACTCCTCAGTGGAGGCCACCCTGCTTCTGCCAGCCAGCAGAGTAATCCAGGCACCATCAGCATACCCCTAGGACTAAGCAGTCTAACCTGGTGTTCTTTCACAAGATACCCGTAAATTGTGAGCCAGCTTTAGTAGTGTTTTTTCTCTATGTTGAATGCAAAATTGCTTTGTTAGATAAAATGAAAATGGTCTCAAAGTATTACTTTGACTTATTGGGCATGCTTGATGACAGAAAATATACATTTGATAGAGTGAGCTGAAAGTTTCAGAATGAGACATGTATAAAACAATGTATTCAGAATCTGATGACTATGGATAAATACACGTTTCTATCTTTGCCTGTGTGCATGTGTGTGTGTACATTTTTTAAAACCTTATATTGCAATAAACCAAGTAAGTTAATCAATAACTGGGAAAGATATTTTATAAAAATGTGAATTTAAGACTTATTGAAATGAAAAGATCTCATTTAACTCAACCCTTCTAGTGGCATTTTATGACTAAACCCTGCTAGCAGCATTTTTTTTTTTTAAGAGAGAGAGGGACAGTGAGAGACAGAGTAAGACAGAGACTCAATTATATTTAGCTTTTCATGTGGCTTTCACTGCTCTGAAACTTAGTTGCGTACCTGGTGCTGGGGTTCAAACCTGCATCCTTATGCATGCCAACTAAGTGCAGTAACGGTTGAGTCACTGCTCTAGCCCTGTTAGTGGCATTTTATGACCATATCAGATAAAAGAATTTGTGAATGATGCTTGCTTTTAATCTTGCTCAGGACAATAAAGCTTATTCAAGACATATTATGACATTGTATTATTACACATAGTACATCTCTTAACATATAATTATTTTTGCAGAATAGTACTTTCAATCCCATAGAAAGTAAAAACTGGTGTAACAGTAATACCTCCTTTATAATTTTCTATTTACTTACTTCTGTCACAGAGCCTAATATCTTCACTAAGAAGCATCCTTTTACTTGATGGGGTTCTTTTACAAGTTCCTTTACAGAAACTTAGAATAACAAAGTTCAACGGGTTTTGTGTGCGTGAGAGATCCTTAATTTCTCCCTGATTTCAATGCAAATTTTTGGAGACAGATTTTTTTTTTTCACTATCAGGGATGGGACACAAGGCCTTGTGAATACAAGGAAGTCCTCTAACGCTGAGCTATAGCACAGTCCTGAGTACAGAATTCTTATTTTTTTTCTTTAGCACTTTCAACATATCACCCTCCCTTTTACTGAGAATCTGCTTATCTTACAGAGGGTCCTTGCTCACGACATATTATTTCTCTTTTGCTACTTTCTAGATTCATTGTGTGTTCTGCTTTCAATGATTTGATTATAGACTGCCTCATTTTGTGTATCTTTGGGTTTGTTTTACTTGCGTTTCACGAAGCCTCTTGATTGCTTCAAATAATCTTTCTTCCCCTTACTTTCTTGTTTCCTGTACAACTTCCATAAAGCATGCTTTAGTCCATGGAATTCCAAAAGTCCCTAGATTCTGTTTACATTTATCTTTTTTTTTCTATTTTCAATCTTGATAATTTTTATTGTTTTGTCCTCAGAATCAATGATTTTTTTTTTCTGGGGACAAAAATATGCATCTGAACCCTGCTAATGCATTTTCCCATTCAGCTGTAATTTGCAGGTCCAGAAATTCTATTTCGTTCCTTTTTAGTATTTATATTTCTTTATTGATATTTATCATTTTTACAAAACCGTTTCCCTCATTTGCTTTAATTCTTTATCCATGTTTAGCTTTTTATCCATAAAATTCATACTGATTCCAAATATATTGCAGAAATCAGAATATTTAAAAGGGCAAATAAAGGACTGGTGGGTGGCTGAGCAGTTATGACATTTGTCTGGCATGTGCAAGGACATAGATTTGAACCCCAGCACCATGTACACAACTAAGTGTCAGAGCAACAAAAGCCACATGAAAAACTAAATAAAATTGCTTCTCTTTTACTGTCCCTCTCTCTTTAAAAATAATAAAATAACAAACAAACGCTTTCTGGTAGCTATCAAACTGAACTAGGACAGAGTTATCCATGTTTTCTTTTAGTTCTCTAAACATTTACGACTGTAGCTTTAAATGCTTCATTTGGTAAGTTTTGATATTTATGCTTTATCAGGGTTGGTTACCAGTTACTACGAATTCATTTTATTTCTTTGGATGGATCACGGTTTTCTGTTTCTTTGTATGCCTTGTGAGTTTAATTTGGTCATTCTGGAAATAGTCACTTGTCTTAGTTTTTGCAGACTGACTTTGCAGCAGAACAATATATCATTAATTAGCTGGCCTTCAGCTAACCCCAGGGATCACACCAAGGTAAAATAAAAAGCATTTTCAGGTATTTTTTCAGTGTGTGCATTGAGTATACTTATATGCAGTATTCTCAGTTCCTGCTCGTACATGATAGCTTCTACGTATCCTAATTTTCAGTCTCACTACTGCGGACTTTCCTCCAGGGCCTTGCATGGTCATCTGCCTGCCTCTATCATTACAACTTGCCCAGGTGTCCATGAACCTGTGGTTATCCTGCAGCTTTCATGACCACTGGTCACCGACTATGCCTCAGAGATCTGTTTGGTTCAACAGACACATATCTTCAGGCAGCCCACAGACAGGTTAGAGAATGCAGGCTAACATCTAATCTACTCTATCCAGTATGAGGAAGAGACCTGGGAAGAGAGCTAGGAACTGAGCTATTGCATCCTATAGAACAAGGCTATAGTACACCACACAGAGGAGAAAATGTGCCAAGTGTACATAAAATTCAATTCAGTTTGTGATCATCCTTAAGATACTTTGGTTTTGTTTTTTATTGATGTTGTTTAAATGACTGCTCAATTTCTGCAAATGTCTGTTACTGTTTTCCAGAATTCTTGTAAGGTTAGTTCATTCTGTTCATAGTGATGTTTTTCAGAATCTTTGTTGGAATGAGCTTCAGACTTCATACGTAATAATTTGGCTAGCATGCATCCTTCACAATCACAAGCTGAATATTAGCCATAAAGCATGCTGCTGTCCCTGTTGGTGTCTATGTGTATGCATGTGTGTGGGCATATGTGCAAGTGCCCACATACACCCTCACATGTGTTTGTTCCTACTAATAGTATACATTGCATATCACTAAATTACACCTATGAATGTAAAATTCCAGATTTTTCTGTTTATGTTCATTGTAATACTGAAAGATAAGTTGATATAAGTCAAAAATTATTCTTAAAGCTCCATATGAATAGCCAGGCATTAAGGTATTGACTAAATACACAAAGGTAAATAGGACTGAATTAGCATCTTTCAGCTTTTTAAATTGTAGCAGGTCAACAAAACATATTATGGTTGGAAAAGGGACATGGAAGGAAACTACAGGAAGTTAAGGGTGGAGAGTTAGAAGGGAATCTTTGTGTCCTTCTTGTATATGTCATTACATATGGGGCTGTCAGGAAACATTCCCATGAAAGACAATACCTGAGCCAAGTTTGAAATATAACTAATGCATTTTTGAACAGATAAAAACCATCATAGGGTCTACCGGCAAGAAAACGGTGTTATAAAATTTCATTTGTATGACAACATTGTTGAAACTGAGGAGATTCACTCCTTCATTCAACAAGTGTTTGAGTTGTTACCAGGTTTTAGGCATTGCCCCGAGTTCTAGGAATGTAGTAGAAAACCCAAAACCTTATAAAATTCAAACTATTTGAATAGGAGATGAAAGTTAATCATGAGGTTCTGCTTTGATAATCGGCAAAGACGTTTCTGAGGAAGTAATATTAAAACAACATCGTTAGGAAAAAGTAAGCAGTGTATTATGGGCAGATCACGGGGTTACTGTAACCATGACAATTTTGTAGATGAACATGTGGCTAATTAAAGGAACAATAGAAATTGCAATGTGTCTAAGCAGCGGGAAAAACAGAAAGGAGGTCACTGAGCAAGCAGATCAGGTAATACTTTTTTGTCCATGAAAAATTTTAAGTCTAAATGGAAATGACAATACATTCTTAGGACTGCAGAACTGACAATGACAGAGGCATTGGGAATTAGAGCCCACGTGGCAAAAACAGGGGACGGCTGTGAATCAAGCCGAATTTTGCATGGGAGAATCCACATCATGCTTCATACTTAGAAATATCGTGTGAAACAATGACAGGAGAACACAGAAAGACAAAGATGTTAAAGATACAGATGGCGTGCACACACACACGTGTACACATGATAAGAAACATATACCTATAAATGTGTATATGTATGCATATATCCACACAAGGTGGCAGCACTATAAATGACTTAAGATTTATTGCTTCCTAAAAAATCTGAATATTCCAAAATTTTCTATCATAAAGCCTTAAATAATTATGTGTTTGCTCTACAAATTTAGCTTCAAAGCAAATCTCTAACTGCAACATTCAATTAGGTTGCTACCCATGAAATTCTTGGAAGTCCCTGGGCTGGCATCGGTTGTACTGTGAATCCAAGTGAGCAATCAAGGACTTGAGAAATGAAGCAGTGTGTATTTAATAGACCAAGAACATGGCCAGAATACCTGCCAAAGAGCTGTACCAAAGCAGGTGAGAATTTTGTCATTAAAAGATCCAGAAAAAATGGTGTGGTAATTTGAATTAATTGTATTTTTTCCAAGAGTGGAAGAATTACAATATCGTAATCTTTTCAGTTCTCGTGGCATCTTCATTTCTTCCATTGGTAAAACATGGCTACAATAAGTTGGGATATGCGGATGGTGCGACATGTTTGAATGATATGAATCCAGAATAGACAAGACCTGATTTTGGAAATAAAGTAGTTTTGAGGAATACAAGCAGAATGTGATGAAGTTAGGAGGAGAACCTGCCTGGTTGAGACGAAACAATATAACCTAATACAACTGAGCAAGCTGATGCGCCTAGGAACAGTATTGAAAAGCTTTTTGTTTTTTTAATTAGAAGTTTATAGAGATACAGTTGAGGGGGAAACATTATCAAAACAGTAGCAACCAATGTATATTAACTTTGTTATCCAGGGGTAATGCCAGAACATGGATGACCACCTTGGGTTTTACCTGTTGCAGTTTCCCCCAGAAGAACTCATGCGTTAAATGGGTAGCTCGTGGAGGAATGACATCGGCTTCTGGGATGGTTCCCCCATCTTCCCAATCTCCAGACTCCTATGAGTTCTTCATATACCCTCCCCCTCCCCATCCCTCTCCCTACACCTCCAAGCATCCTAGAAAGCCATCCCCCTATTATTCTGAAAGTCATTCAATTTGAAGTATTGTTAGGTTAGCCATCTGTCCTACTGCTTCCCCATATATTCTAGCATCAACAGATGAGAAACCATTCGGCCCTTGAGTCTCTGAGCTTGGGAGACTTCACTAAGCGTAATTCTATCCATCTCCATTCATTTGATATCAAAAGCCATAATATCGTCCTCTCTAATGGCCGAGTAGTATTCCATAGTATATATGTACCAAAGCTTTTATTCACTCGTCGAGTGAGGGGCATCTGGGTTGGTTCCATAATCTAGCTATAGTAAATTGAGCTGTGAAAAGCATATTTTAAAAGTGTATGGAAAAAAACTGCTTAGTTTGAGACTTTGAGTCAAAAAAAAAAGAAAGCTGAATGACTTTAAGAAATTTATTTGTTGATCAAACAAACTTCTAATGAAATAATACATGTAAATTCTGAAAATTAGATTTACCCCCAAGAGTCCCCCCAATTACCTACCCTCCTCCTTCCCAATACATCTCTAAGAATGCCTTAGGTTGTATGACATTACACCTTATCCAGATTTAAAACATGAGACTTGACCTCCTTTCTCAATTCAGGTTTCTTTATTCAATCTCCTATTGAAGATGTTTCTTAGAGTTTTTGATATATTAATAGACCTTGCCAATAGAGGATAGTGGAGAGCATTCCCCCTGCTAATAGGATCATCACTGTCGTCTTTGCAGTATTCAATACCATCTCCTGAGATTAGTGTTCACCCTGCACAATTTGAGAAAATGGTGATTTTTTTCTATAAACAGATCCCTCTTAATCTTCCACAAGAAAAAGGATTCCCTGAGAACATGCTATCTTCTGAAGGATATCTACACAAAATCAGTACTTAATTCAGTTTTTCCGAAACTCAGTATTTATGTACTGATACCTATTTCTAGCATTCAATGAGGACTGAAAGTGCCTATTTTACTAAAAATGCTGGGTTTTGCACAAACTGTATTCCTCCCAAGCTTCTTTTATTTGTGCACACGCACGAATAGGGGATATTATGAAAATATACATTTTTAGTGCTAATTTGATCACAGTGTTATAAATGAAATCAAACATGTGGCCGGGTGTGGGTGAGCAAGGCAGAAATTTTACTTTGGCCGAAGGGCGAAAGAAAAATGCGCGCCTCGCTAGGGAGTGAGGGGTTCTTAAATGCTGACCTGACGCAATACTGCCCTTCACCCTAATTGGAGGAGCTCAGGTGTACAGTCTGCGTGATTGGCTGTGACTAGGTGGAGGCAGCTGCAAGAGGGAGTAGGCGGCGACTGGGAGATAATGGGGGGTGGGGGGTCGCCACACACATGGTGAGGGTAGTAGGGATTCCATGTTCCCTGGAAGAAGATGGCTGGGTACCAGAAGGGGTCCTTGGAAGGAGGTGGGTGTCCACAGGTGGGCAGACACAAGTGGGCGTACACAAGTGGAGGAGTTACAGTCTTCAGAAAGGGAGGGGGATAATGGAGGTAGTAGACTATACATCATAATCTTTCAAATTTGACAGAAAAGACATACATCTTACAATTGTTATCAATTGCTACAGGCATATGTAAATATGTTTGTAGTATGTTTGCAGAATGCTAGATTTCCACTTGCTGACTAGTGTCACTGGTACACTGTAAATATTTAAATTTGTTGTTAGCTGTGTTGTATCAGTGAATAACAATGATTTGTTATTAACTTTCCTAAAATATATAAAAAAGAATAAATGGACCTAACATTAGAGTAGAGGTTATAGAGATAGAGAAGGACAGAAATCGTAGGAAAGGAAGGGAGGAAAGAAAGGTTTTAAGGAACCACTAGTTCACACTTGCCCTGTACAGCACTTCATCATTGAGCACCCTGAAAGTTTATTCCTGAACTTTGAACAGCTCTTTTTCAACTATGCAAGATAGCCATAAACATTTTTTCTGTCACCATCTATGTTATTTTTCTCCTTTTTCTTCAAAATATGTAACTAATATTTGCTTTTTAGATTAACTTATTTATTCATTTAACTTCCTTTTCCCTTAAGAGGGTAAATTCCATTAAGTCAGGGATATTTTCTCCCCGCTGTTAAGTCTCCATTGCTAGAATAATGGCTGACATAGGGCAGAAAATAATGTGCATCACAAGAAGAAACAGAGGGGAGAGAAGGGGAAGAAAGGGAAAGATAATGAATTAAGACAGAATCAATGCAAAAGAATGAAGGAGAAAGGAAGAGAAAGAAGGGAGGGAAGAAAGGGAAGAAGGGACAGATTCAAGGAACAAGAAAAGGTGGGCAAAAATCTTGAGTGTCTTATCCTTCTTTGTATACTTGGTAATTTTCAGCTTGGTAATTAGCAGCCTTTTATATTTAAGCCACTCAATAAATATTTATCTATTGACTAAATAGAAAAGAAACACTTCCTAATTACTGGTAGAGTAGTACCAATAACCTGAAAGCCAAAGAATTTCTTCCCCATCACCTTTATCCTGTGTTCAGCATGTGCCATCTCTTCCAAAGCGTAGTGGATTTCTCCTTTACCCTCCATTCCTACTGCTATCATCCTTTCCCAGACCTCTGTGCTTGGGGTTAGCCCTAGAGTAACACCCCTGACCAGTATTTGTTCTGTCTCAAAATCCTGTCAATCCTCCTTGAGCAACATTGATTCAACCCCTCCGCAAATATACCTGCATAATTAAAAAAAAAAGAAAGACCCTTAAATACATACAGAACAAACTAAGCCGTCTAATTACCACATTCTAATTGACGGTTTCAGAAAACTTTCCCATGAGATTTCCTAATTGATTTCTTACTCTTAATGGTGAAGCATGTGGGCTATAAGGAGCAACAACAACAAAATTCTCTTCTGAGACCCTGTGATCTTGAGCAAATTCGTTATATTGTTTGTGCCTCAATTTCCCTACAGGTAGAAAGTAGAAAGGAAGTATGCCTTTGGTGCTGTAATGATGAAGCCTTATAGGTCCTAACACACATTTCCAT
>PVKS010054404.1:0-10073 GCA_004027875.1 Aplodontia rufa
CTGACCTGGTGGAAGCCCAGAGAAGTCATCCTTGATGTGAATTTAGGGTCTTTGAGAAAGACTTGAATAAGAGAATGGTGTAAGGTTATTTTTGGTTGAGAAGTGTCCCATACTAAAGGGTTGATGTGGGGAAGAGGGAGGGGTGTTGGAGGCTTGGGAAATGAGAGCACAGTGTTCTGGCTGTGATGAATGAGAAATATGGTAGTGGTTTGTAAAGGAGGAATAGCAGTAGAAGCTTTGACTTTGTGGAGGAGGTAGATATAAAGAAGGGGACCTGAACCCAGACAGGGACCTTAGCTCCTGGCACCTCATGGAAAGGAAACATACATTGAGGTTGGGAGTTGTGGGGTTTTGAGGGGGTAATTGGAGGGGAAGAAAGAGAGGGTGGGGTGGGGAGGGTGGAGGGTGAGAGGCTTGGGGAGAGGTTCAGGGTGGAGATGGGGTGGGCTAGGACTACTAGGAGGATCAGGGATACAGTAAGGAAGAGGTTCATCTGCAACTTTAGGGACAGCAAAAGAGGAGAAGGTAAGAGGGTTGGGTTTTTCTGTGAGGAGGAGAGTGGAGCAAGGTTGACAGAGAGATGGGGGAGTGAAGATAGAAAAAAGCCCGGAGAAAAGGAATTTCAGACCATTCTCCATTTTGGTGTAGGAAGCTATGAAGATCTATTAGTAGTTTTGGATGAAAAGTCCTGAATTCAGGCCATTGAGTCTGGCTGTCTAATTTGTATTGGGGCAATTTGGGTGCTTAATCAGAAAATGCACTTAGGCTTGAGGTCAGATTGAAAGCAGAGAGTTTTGAAGTTTTTTAGAAGACAACCAAGGAGGAAATCCCTAGGAATGGACTGTTTTGCCCCCATAATGGAGAGGTGTAACAGAGGTGACAGGAGAAAAACAAAGCATCCTCCGTTTGCTCCTTGTCACCCAGAGCGCAATGAGCAGTGCACCTGCAAGGAATGGGCATCCCCAACTCCGATCCCAAGGTGAGGAGGACACCTGGGGTACGGTGGGAGTTTTTAGCAGGGTACCTCTGCAAGAAACTTGGAGTCTTACCTCTCTTATCTCTCCGGCAAGTTGATTAGGAAGAACGGTGTTGCATGGATCTTTGATCTGGAGGTCTGGGAGAGCAGCAAAAGTAAAGGCAAGAATGAGGTTTCCAGAGACACCAATAAAGAGCTCAGAAAAGCTCTTGCTCCATTCATGTAGCAACGAGGCTGCACAAATCTCGCCCTGGGAAGGGGTTGATTTTGGGTCACTTTCCGGCTGCCATTTTGCTGTAGCGAACTTGGAGTGTGCTCTGAATCTCAAGCTTTGTATGAAGGGAAGTAAAGATGGATAGATGAAGACTAAAGTAGAAGTGGTGGGAAGGGAACAGGAGGGAGCTTAAAAGCCCTGCTTTCCTGTCCCGGGTTTCAGCACCAACTGAAAGGAAAAGAGGCTGGAAAAGAGGGTATGAGGTGCAGAAAGGAATCAGATCTCAACAGATTAAGATTTATTGCAAGTTACAGGGATGCATTTTCCAGGTGGAAAATGGCTGCTTGGCTTTTGGATAGGTGGTCTTTTATAGGCTGAATTAGAGTGGGGGTCATAACAGGGATTTCAGTAGATGGAGATTAATCCGAGTTTCTCAGTAGGGTGGGCATCCTCTGATAAGGACTTAGACAATAGGTTCTGATAAGGGCCTGAGTCTGTAGATTCAGTGAGTAGGGGGTTTGCTACCAGGCTGAGTGGCTTTTGGTAATTTTCCATATCCATCAAAGTTGACCAAATGTAACCACACATGGTGTGCATTCTAGAAAGTTCTGGATTCTAGTTGAGAAAATCAGAATATGTCTAAAGAATCTTTTTTTTTCCCTTTTTTGTTTTGTGAGCATTAGGTTAAACTGATAACAAATAAAGACCTGGTGATAAAAAAAAGCAAGCTTTTTGGTTGGACTAAGGAGTTCTCTCAAACTCAAACTAAGTGCATGTCCAATTAAATAAGTTGATTGAAAAATACCAGTTCATATTTATGCTTAGATTTAAAAAACATCTTGGATTCATACACACACTTTTAGAACTGTAAAATGTGAAAAGGACAATTCATGACTGTGTTTGTCTCTGGGAAGAAGATATTTAAATGCGAATGAGTATGGAAATCAAGGAAGTCCTCAACTTTATCTTTAATTCAACTTTATTTGATTTTTAAACTCATTTTGAGTGAACACAGAAAAATGTTAATAGCCTCTAACCCTGATAGCACTGGTTTAAAATATATTTTCTCTGCTTTTTTTTTTGTTGGAGTAGGCTAGTTTACAACTATCCCAGTAACAAACAATCCCCCAATTCCCCAAATCTTCTTAGAACAAAGTTCATTTATTTCTTGCTCAAGCTCTAGATTCAACATGAGTCATTAGGAGGCCTCTAATCACCGTACTTCCTCAAGATCTCAGGCTGCCAGTAGCTCTCACTCTGGAAACTTCCACACATCTGCTTGGCAGGGTGAAGAAAAACCACACAGGCTCCTAATGGTTTGGAAGTTAATGTTCATCACTCCCATTCACATGTTGTTAGCCAAAGTGTCACTTGTTCATGCCTAATCTCAAAGCAGACAGAACTCCAGTACATTCCTTTCTGTCCTGCAAGGAAAAGAAAAGTATTTGGTTCATAGCAATCATGATCACCACTTTCACTGTCCTTGGAAATGCTGTTTACGGGAATTGTCAAGGTGGAACGATGGCGTGTCTCTCCAAAACGGATTTGCTTTTATGTCTGCCATGTGCTAGGACACTACCGCACAATGATCTTATATTCATGGTTTGGTGTTTTTTTTGAATCATCCAGGTAATGTGTAAGACAAGTTTTCTTGTAGTGTGCTCATGTTAAGAGTGGGAGGACTGGGTTTATTTCTGCGTTTCCTGAAACAAGGGTGTGGCCCATTGGAGACCGAGTTTCATGGGGTCTCTTGGAGGTGATCCCACCTTGGGTGAGTCCTGGAATTTGTCTTTTATTTATATCTCCTTGAGAGGTAACGAAGACTGCAATTCAAGTTCACCAAGTTCAGCAAATGCCCTTGGGATAGAAGCAGTCTCAGTGCTCACTTCATCTGTTATTGTTACTTTGTTCTGTGATGACTATTTGGTAGTTTATCTCTCTTCTCTGCATTTTTATACATTTTTTTTTGGTACTAGGTACTGGGGACTTAGCCCAGGGTGCTTAGCAGCTGAGCCACACTGAAGCCCTTTTTATATTTTATTTTGAGACAGGGTCTCACTAAGTTGCTTAGGGCCGCACCAAGTGCCTGAGACTGGCCTTGAACTTGTGATCCTCCTGCCTCAGCCTCCTGAATCACTGGAGGCTGTTTCATACTGTTTCCAGCTCTTTGATACTTTTAAGAAGATTCAAATGCTTTTAAAATTATAGCATATTTGGTTGTTTGCATCATATTGGCTAATCTGAACTAGAACACTTGCAGTTGTCCTGTCCTATATAGTAGTCTCCTTTGGCCATTTCAATATAAATGTAAAACATTAAATAAAACTAAAACTTCAGTTTCTCCACCACAATAGCCATATTTAAAGTGTTCAATGGCTACAGGCAACTGGTCGCTACCATATTGGGTAGTGTGATATATAACATTTCTAACATTGGGAATATTCTACTGCACGGTGCTGCTTCCAGGTCCAGGACTGAATGGAGCAGTGATTGGCAGTGACGGCAGCTGGAGGGTGGCAGGGACCCCAGAGTCCTAGAGTTGACACTAGAAGGTCATCTCACATTCAGTTATGATTCTATTTATTTAACAGGTACTTACGGAATGCCCATTCTTCAGTAGCCACTGTAAGTTGATGAATAAAACAGCGATGTGTCTGTGGTTGTGCAACTTAGAATCACTGTGGATATTCTGAGTCAAAGGTTTGCCATAAAACAAACAGGCAATTTTATGTGGTTCCCTCAGGAAAGCCAGACTTAGAGGAAGGATGATGGGCTTCAGAAGCAGACAGATTTGAGTTTGGATCTGAACTCCACATCTTCTAGTTAAAACGTTTGCCTTCCTTAAGCCTCAGTCTCCTCATGTACGAAGTAAGGATGGGCTGGGAGCATAGCTCAGCAATAAAGCACTTCCCACGCATGCATGAGGCCTTGGGTTCAATCCCCAGCACCACGAAACAACCAACAACAAACAAAATAAAAACAATAACACTTATTGTATATACTTACATTAAACATCAATCAAGAAAACACATATAAAATGCCTAATGCAGGGCCTGGCGCACGGGGAGGGGATGATGATACTGGGCCTCCTTTGCACGGTGTGGTTAACTGGACACCTGATTTAAGTCAGTGCCATGTAAACAGAACTTCACAAGTCGAACTCAATTTTTGGTTTGCTGCTTCTGGCAAAGCAGCATCTGGACCCATGTTGTGAGCATCTCTGAAAACAATAACAAGCAAACGAACAAACAGACCCCAAACCACTAGAAACCACACATGCAAAGTCCTCAGGTGAACACTAGAGGCCACCAGAACAGAGGGCTGGCCTGGGTTTCGATGATCTCAGCATCCGGTTCTTACTCATTCTTCAAATGGGCACTCATAGTTCTCCAATCAGGAAAATCAAGTTTTTTTTTTCTTTTCTTTTTAGTGAAGCAGTACCTGCCACACATGAGATTTGGGACAGGTAGCATCATTAAATGTAAAAGAATGCAACCATAAAAACTAGAAAAAATAAAGTGAATAGTTGTCTGGTTTGGGGATGGGGAAGAACTTCAGAAACACAAAAGCTGCAGAAAGAAAGCAATAAACTGATTTGCCCACATAGAAAGAAGTCTGTGCATAGACACAAATAAAAGGACACCCTCGGACAAACTTGGCAACATGTGAGTGACACAGTGCAAAAATTAACACTTTGCATAAAATTACCCTTTGCATAAAATTAGTTATTATGATGAAATTAGGAAAGATGAGTAGTTTAATGAGAAATCAGTAGAAGCTAATTTCCAAAAGGAGAAATAACGATCTATAAAATAAATACACAAATAATTGAATAAGTACAAATAAAACACTGCAGTGGGAATTCATGATTGGCCTAGCCAACGGATGGGGGTATTTTAAAAGCATAGTATGTGGAGCTGGAGCGATGGCTCAGCAGTTGGAGCACTTACTTGACATGCGCGAGAACCTGGGTTTGAACCCCAGCACCACATACACAGCTGTGTGTTGGGGAAATAAAGGCCAGATGAAAAAATAAATAGAATTGATTCTCTCTCTCTCTATTTTTCTCTCCCTCTCTCTTTCTCTTTAAAAATAAAAGAAAAGTATGGAATTGGTATTGATGAAAGCACTGTGAAATGGATGAAAATGGGGGAATTTTTTTTTCCGGAGAGTGACTTTATTTTTATTTATTTTTCTTGGGTTCATCTATTTTGTTTTTCTTTTGAGGTGGTTAGAATTGAACACAGAGCCTTAGATTGCAGCTTGAGAGTGATTTTGAAATATTTATTAATTTCCTTACAATTATGAACATGCTGAAGGGCTCGGTAATTTTTTAGGAATTTAATTCAGGGAGATGAGGAAGATATGTAAAATTCACATTTGAAGAATCTTTCAGTGTTTTGTTTATAATATTGGGAAATTAGAACATATATATGCATATATATATCTAGCAGCGGGGAAGGTTTACATCAACTTGAATATAGAAATTCTCAAATTTTCTTATTCAATAATCAATACACTTATGAGCATTTTCTCAGGTGAAGTATGATATTCATTATATAAATCAAATTGTATATATGATTTCAATTGTGAAAAAAATAGGTGAGAAGATCCCTGGTGTGAATTTTGGTGCAATTTCTTTGACTGTTGCTGTTTTTCATGATGTGGGAAGCAGCTGGGACTTTCTATACTCACTGCCCTCAGGATGGGGTTATCACTGTGGACATGCAGAGAGAGCGACCTAAGGCAGTGCTTAGTTTAGACCATTCGAAGTGGACTTTGATAGCAGAAGAGAATGCATGATTGGAGTTTACACAGAACTGATGCCTACTCTCCCCATAAGCTGGAATGAAGGTTTGAAACAGATTCCAGCAGTTTTCAAGAAAAATAAAGTTATTATATTTTTAACATACCTTAGAATATAGACTTGCAAATTTGTATCTGATGTGTATGTGTGTATGTTTATCTGCATTCATATAAATACTTATATGCAGTTCTTTAGAATAGAAACCTAAAAGGAGACTAGAAAATTAGCAGTAAATATCTTTCCTGTGGGATTATAGATTATTTTAACTTTCTTCTCTTTTATTTTTTGTTTTTGCATTTCTCAGAAATTTCACAGTAAGTGGCATGAAATTTATAATAGAAACATAGCAAATGCCCTGGAAAAATACTTACAATTCCTAATATAGACAATGCTTTTGTTTCATTATTTCATTTTCTCTTTCTTTTTGCAGCAAAGAGATAATATCTTTATTCTAAAGAATGGGTATGGATTAATACAAAAAATTGAGCTTATTATAGCTAAATAGGTAAAAAAACACAATTTCCTAAAGAAAAAGGGATACAGTTAGTAGGCGACACAGGAACTTGTACCGCCTCTCCTTTGTATTCAAGCTTTCATTTTCTATTGTACTTCCCATTAAACAAAAAAGACTAAGGGCCCAAGAGAAAAATACGCAACGGAGATGAAAAGATAATTACAAGAGAGGAAGATAAACAGCATTCAAGCACATGATATATTGCTCAATTTCATTCACAACAATAGAAATGCAAATTAAAACGGTTGCAAGATCCTATCTTTCTCCTATCAGATTGGCAAGGTCATATTCTGTGATAATGCATTGTGTTGGTGAAGTACGAGAGGACACTCTTACACATTGCTGATGGGAGGAATGGAAATTGGTGCAGACTTTATGAAAGGTGATTTGGCCACATCCATCAAAACTGCAAATTCAAGAATCCATCAATGGGGCAGTTTCTCTTCTAAGAGTTTATGGCTGAGATGTATCAAGATATGTATGAAATGATTTAGGCACACTGTAATTCACGACAATATGGTTATAACAGGGGCATACCAGAAATATTAAAAGCAACTTAATGGTTTTCAATAGGGAGTGGTTAAATATAAACACAATAGAACGCCACAAAGAACTTCTTTATGTACCCATAAATAAGATTGCCAAGACATCTTAAGGCGTGAGAGGATCAGAGTCAGGAACAGTGTGAGTAGTTGTGTCGTGGGACACAAATCCAGGTTCTTTCCTGCGCTGGCTGGCGAGGCTCCAGGAAAGCACTTGCTTTGGCTCCCACGGCTGCCCCGCCCTGCTAGTCCGCAGCACAGGGCTCGGAATCTGTGCGCTCCCACAGGGACCGAGTAGAAGGGAAGATGAGCACCAAGTCAGCCAGTCCTGGGCCTCCAGGCAGGGAGAGCGCGGCACTGAGAGGCGAGGGACTGAGAGGGGTCACCAGAAGCCCTCGCATGTGCTGATACTTAACAGACCTCTCACCAGGGCTGAGCTTACCAAAGCGCAGCAAAGACAAGTGCACTGCCAAGACCTGGGAAACCACAACTCCAAGAAGGAAGCCACGGGCAGATCTGAAAAGAGGCGAGGGAGGAAGGGGGCGTCTTCAGGAGTCCCGGGAGGAGGCTCTGGAGCCATGTCCTGTGCCTGCTCCCAGACTTAAGCAGTAGGTTCCTTCTGGGACTGGACCTCCTGAGCCTCAGCTCCCGCTGCACCGCCCTTTACCGCAGGCCCACAGGTGGCCACTGGCTCTCCGCTGGCCACACTCCTGTGCCCTCAACCCCAACCCCCAACCCACTCCACTGCACAGCAGGCCAGCAGCGCACGATGGACCCAGTGGGGAGCAGTGCTTCATTGGTCTCCCTCCCCTCCACTCTTCTTCCCACTCGCACATAGCACACACACTTGCCCTCCTGGACAAACAAGGGCAATCAATTAGCCACACCTTGATGGCTGGCTGCCTCCCCATTCTCTCCTCAGTGGGGTCTTTCCTTTCTGGGTTTTGGTTTTGGGGCCCTTTTCTGCCCCTCTACTCTTCTCTCTGGCTTTCCTTAAAGGGTCAGAGTACCCTTGGCCTAAAAAGGAGTCCAAATCTGGACTCATTTTGACATGTCCACTCCTCCACTCCCATGAACTAGCAGTAACAGGTGTGGCCATTGGAGGATGCCCCAGCCAACCTGTGTCCCTCACTAGGTGGGGCTCACTCCGCTTTTCTTCCTCTCTACCTTCCCTAGACCCTGCACCAGATTCGAGAGCTCCTGTGGGGTTCAGGAAGGGAGGAAGGGGTTGAGTCCTCTTCCTGCTCTTCACAGGGCCCCAGCCCACCTCGCCCTCCCCAGGGGAGCTGAGTATCTGCTGCACTGTTGGAGATGCAGAGTGTCCTCTTACAACTAGGTGAGGTTCAGGGGCCCCAGGTTTTCTGTGACAAACTAAGGTCGAGAGAAGCTCACCCAAACCTGTTTTTCCACTCTAGATTTCCTCTTTTCTCAAAGGGGTGCTAATAGCAAGGAGCCTACCCCAGTGACCCCTCTTCACCCTCCAAGGTCCTGGTTCTAGGTGTCCTCTGTTCAGAGGAACAGAGGAAACAATTGTGCTGCTTTTTTTCTTGTGTGTGGGTGTTCAGTGTTTCATTTTAAGACCTCTGTCAGGCATTGCTGCTGCTCCCTGTGCCCAATGTTCATCCTCGTTCTCCCTTCCTCGTTCTTCCCTTTCTGTCCACATTCCCTCTCCCAAGGTGGTCTTTGTGGGGAAGGGGGTCTGGGGTGCAGCAGCCTGGGCTACCCACTACTTCAGTCCAAGGAAATAGGACTCTGCAGGAGGGAAGGGAGTGTGCCCCACATTGGTCATTGAGAGTATAAGGGTCACCTTATCCCCTGTGCTGTTGAGGAAAGGTGGCCATTATTCACCCCAGCATGGGGCTCCCCATTTGGTTTCCTATTTGCAGTTACTTGAATAAAATAATCCTCTTCTGGGGAAAAATCATGATATGTATATTATGCTATCATTTATGTAAGGAACAAAAACATACGGGTCTCTATTTGCTGGCATGTGTATAATAGATAATGTTCATCAAAGTGCATGGGGCCAGTCACCGTTCTACATGTTCTGTGTGTGTATTCACTCATTTAATCACAATAGCTATATGAGGCTGGCACTATTATTACCACAATTTCCAGCACATAGATGAGGCAATTGGGGAACAGAGGGATCAAGTAATTGTGGAGCAGAGAGAGAGGGTGAGTAGGAGGCGAGGAAGCTGATTGATGGGACAGGAAGATGAGGAGGAAATTTCACTATATACTCCTGTGTATCTTTAACCCTGAGTATAATCAGTTTATTGCTACTGTTAAAAATATTTAAAACTGGGTAACTTTATAAAGAAAAGAGTTTATTCAACTCACATTTTCGGAGGTTTTGGGAGTGATGCCACCATTGGCTCAGCTCTGGTGAAGGCTCCTGGCAGAATGGCATCCCAAACAGCAGGTACACATGCAAGAGGGAGACACCACATCTCCAGACAGGAGGCAAGGGAATGGTTCAAGGGGCCAGGGTCAAGCTTTTTATAAGCACTAGCTCTCAAGAGAACTTACCCCAGGAGACTAGCATTCTGCTCTGAGGGCAGTACCCTAATGACCTAAGGACTCCCACCTCTGGAAGAGCCCACCACCTCTCACATGACCACATGGAGGACTCAGCTCCTGACACATGCACCCTTGGGGGACACAGTCAGACCTTATCCAAACTGTAGCACCTTGTGAATGCATTACCTATCACAAAAACAAATAAATAAAAGGATAAGTCTATCACGTACTTTGTTGTACTATACTCCCTAGAGGTGTCTAATTACAGACATTGTATTGTGCAAAGAACATGGGGCTGACTATGGAAAGCAGTGTGGAGAATCCTCAAAAAATTAAGGATGGAACCACCTTATGACCCAGCTATCCCACTCCTGGGAATTTTCCCAAAAGACTTAGAATCAGCATATTATAGTGATGTGGCTTCATCAATGTTTATAGCAGCTCAATTTACTATAGCCAGACTATGGAACCAACCCAGATGCCCCTCACTTGATGAG
>PVKS010054405.1:0-10073 GCA_004027875.1 Aplodontia rufa
GTTAGACCACCTTGGCTTCCAACAGCAGACCTACAGGATCTTGGAAAGCCTCAGCAGAAGGTAGGGAAGCAACAGTGTGGGACAGGTATGGGGGAGGGCATGTGGTTCCTGGTCAGGGGAGGCCTTCGGGGACCAGGAACAGTTGCTGGGTGTGGGATGGATGGCTTGAGCATTGAGGACACAAGGTCAGGCAGTGGTTGTTGGTGCAGGGGCTACTGCAGCACAGGCCTGTTGCATGATTTTGCAAGGTGTACATTCAAGGGGGCTGGAATAGCCCTGGATTATTCACACAGCATAAAGGAAGAGGCATCCCAAACCTGGACTGGTGTGCTGCACTGCTGTCCGTGATTCTTGCATCATTTGTGGAAGCTGGATGTTTTTAGCCTCCTGAAGCATGGCTGCGTTGACCTGGTTTCAGCCTGAACTTGTGTGTGCCACTAGCCTGGGCTGCCGTCTTGTAAGGCAGTCCCAACATTAGGTAGTCAGGCCTGCAGTGTGCCCAGAGGTAGAGGGAGGGCATAAGAATGAAGCTAGGAGAGGGCTGAGGAGGCCAGGAGAAGTGATGGGTTCAGAGGCGATATGGATAGCATCAATAAGAGTAAGAGAGGCACTCTTTGTTGGTGCAGGAGGTAGAGACTGAGGGGTAGCATGATGTTTCTGGGAGTCTTAGTTTCTGCTTGGTATCTTCCTTTGGGATCCAGGTAGGGATGGGTGTCTCTGAGTTGGGGAGTGTGCAGGGGTGTTGGAAAGGCCATTGCAAGTTGGTTGAGGTATTTTGTGGGAAGCGTAATGAGACCGGTGTCCAGGGCACCTGAGCATTGTTTTCAAGAAATGTGTTGAAGGCCTCAATTGCATTTTCAATATAGAGAGCATTTACTATTCCTTACATTTTACCAAAACCCATATTCTCCTATTGGTAAGTGTGTGACTGTATTAAACTGTATTTCTAATTCCTGGTGATTTTGACATTTTCACCTTTTCTTATTTCAAAGATAGGTAACCATTTAATCTTAGATATAGTGTGTGTGAGTGTGTGGGGGAACACCCAAAATCATGTGCTTCCAAAGAGCTAAGGATTCTTGAGCTGAAAGATCAAAATGTGGCCCTAAAGAATTTTTGTAACACTACTTTTTCTTGTTCATTCTTTCCATTTTGACCCATAAACAAAGGTCCTCCACTACTATATATCAGCACGGTGTGCAATATGACATTTTGGTGATGATATGCGGTATTCTGTGCAATATGTAATCAGGCTCAAGGCCTCTGAGTCCGTTGAGTTTGCCTTAAAAACGTGGGAGATCCGTAAAAAGCCGAGTCTGCTAAGTTGTTGTTTTTTTTCTGTCTTATTCCATTTGAGTGACTTCAGCAAACTTTTGATTGTGGCAAAACAGAGGATTTTGTATATGCATATACATGGAATATTCACCAACTGTAATGATCATTTGTCTTAGTTCTTACTCATACTTCATTGGAAGATGGAACACAATTGTTCATTTGACTTTCCTGAGTATTTATTACACTTGTGAATTTTGATGTTGGGACCCAAGCTAGGGAGGTGTTGCTGGAGGTGTGTTTTCCACATGCCAACTCTGCTCCTTGGCCATGAAGTTTGGCCAAAGGCTCTGCAGATATCTCAGAGGAAATCCAAGCAGGGGGGCCTGGTGTCTCTGAAGGTTTAGGTTCTGAGAATCTCACCATTTGCCCCAGGTCTTCCAAATGGTTAAGACTTAATTACCAAGGCAATGGCATTAGCAGGAGGAACCTTTGAAATGGAGTTAGTTCATAACAGAATGTCCCTCACAGATCGACCACAACCCTTCCAGAAGAAAACTGAGGGCATATGACGTTTTTCCTTCCACTTTGATTATACTCAACCAGCATGCATGTTCAAAAACAGAAAGCTCACAGAAATTCACCAGGCACTCATGTCTGGCCATGATTTGATGTTGGAATTCCCTGCTTGCAAATCCCTGAGGAGTAAATGTCCACTGGGTGCAAGCCAGGCAATCTAAGGAACAGTGTTATTGCACGCGAGTGAGGTGAGTGTTTGACATGGAGAGTAAGGGATGATGGAGAGAAGAGATGGGATTTGTGGTTCCACTGGAAGATGCAGCTGTGGCACCTGCTGGTGGTGTCAGGGTGAAACAAAGTAACTACACATGCATCAACCTTTTGTTTTCTTCATGGAGGAATGTGATCATGCATGGAAAGACTGAGATGGGAAAGGTGGGACAAGAGAGATGAGAAAGTTTTGAAATCAACAGTTGTTGCTTGGTCCTGGGACCACAGGTACGTGGGTGAACACACTACGTGGACAGTTGACATCGGATTTGATTCAGAAGACTGTGAAGAGAAGATTTGTTGTTAGGATAAGCAAACCTTCAACAGGAGTAGGTAGAGATCACGATGCAGGTGTGTGTTTCCCAATGGGTCCAATAGCTGGATGCATGTTTGGAAGAGTGTTTACTCCACAAATATGAGAATAATGAAAAGAGGGAGTTCAAGAATTTTTTCAGGGAATGATGTAAGCCAAACATCACAGTCTTTTCTGAGTTTGGCCTGGTCTGTCTGGGTCAAGTCTGCTGCAAAATGCTGCAAAAATCACAGACCTTGGCCACCCCGCACTGCTTCAATTTCCGTCCATAGCAGACGCCCTCAGTGCTCATCTGCACTCACCTCCAATGTATGGACCCAGTATGGATTCCATGTCTCCCATCAGATAGAAATTCCTTCCTCTAAGTTGGCTGTGAACTTCAACACTGACTTACGTGCAGCCTTGCTCAGTACACCTGTCATTGCTGTCCAGGGCCAATGCTTCTGGGATTCTTGGCTCGCCGTCTGAGCTCCAAGCACCACTTTCGTAAGTTAGCCGCCACTTCTAACATCTTCCCTGGATCCACGTTACAGAATGACCTTCTGTGTAGCCTGAAATTCTCTGATACCTGCACAGCTTTTGTGCCCTGCAGAGAACACTGAGGTGCGACTATCCCAAAAGACACTGTGAGCATCTCTGAGCGCTGTAGCGTGTATGACTTAAAATGCTGAGTGTGATCAAGGGGGTGTGCATTGATGTTCTGATTTCTCCTTTTTCCATTTAGACAGGGGGTGGAACCAATGCCAGTCACAGGCCACACCTCATGCCCCAAGCCCCTGTGGTCCTGCCCATGGCCTCACCCTCGGCTGTCCAGTGGGCCCTAGGCCCTCAAGTCAGGGCACGTGGAACAAGTGCTTTTTGAAAGTGGAGGGATTTAACCCAGGAGGCTTCAGAAGAAGACCCGGCGGCATGGAGAGGACATGCTTCTGCTGTCCTCAGTGTCCCAGAAAACTAAAGAACACAATGTTGACACTGGAAGCAGCGGGGGAGGGCACACCGGGATCCTCTTTCTTGTTACTTCACTGGTGAGTTTTCCAATGTTCCTGGTAGTGGCCTTGCGAGGTTGGCACTCCCCCTTGCATGTGGCTGGCCCAACCAGGCCTAGAGTTGGCGAATTTGTCCTACCTAGCTTCCAACGGCAGACCTACAGGGTTTTGGGAAGCCTCGGCAAAGGGTGGGGAAGCTCCAGTGTGGGCAAGGGATGGGGGAGGGCATGTGGTTCCTTGTCAGGGGAGGTCTTCTGGGATCAGGAACAGTTGCTGGGTGTGGGATGAATGGCTTGAGTATTGAGGACACAAGGTCAGGCAGTGGTTGTTGGTGCAGGGACTACTGCTGCAGAGGCATGTTGCATGATTTTGCAAGGTGTACCTGCAAGTGTGGCAGGAATGGCCCTCGGTTGTTCACAGAGCAGCTTTCCATGCAAGGTTGGGATGTATAGTGGAAGAGGCATCCCCAACCTGAGCAGGTGTGCTGCACTGCTGTCCCTGACTCCTTGTCTTATTTGTGGATGCTGGAAGTTTTTGGCCTCCTGTAACATGGCTGCATTGACCTGGTTGGAGCCTGGACTTGTGTGCATCAGTATCCATGGCTATCGTCCTGTAAGGCTGGTCCCAGCATCAGGTAGTGAGGCCTGCAGTGTGCCCAGAGGTAGAGGGAGGGCATGTGAGTGAAGCTAGGAGAGGGCTGAGGAGGCCAGGAGAGGTGCTGGGTTCAGAGGTGAAATGGATAGCCTCAGTAAGAGAAAAAGAGGCACTCTTTGTTGGCGCAGGGTGTAGAGACTGAGGGGTAACATGATGTTTCTGGGAGTCTTAGTTTGTGCTTGGTACCATCCTTTGGGATCCAGGTAGGGATGGGTGTCTCTGAGTTTGGGAGTGTACAGGGGTGTTGGAAAAGCCATTGCAGGTTGGTTAAAGTATCTTGTGGGAAGCGCAAAGAGACCGGTGTCCAGGGCACCTGAGCATTGTTTTCAAGAAATGTGTTGAAGGCCTCAATTGCATTTTCAATTTGGAGAGAATGTACATCTCCTTACATTTTACCAAAACCCATATCCTCCTATTGGTAGGTGTGTGACTGTATTAAACTATATTTCTAATTCCTGGTGATTTTATCATTTTATCTTTTCTTCCTTAAAAGATAGGTATTGATTTAATTTTAGATATAGTGTGTGTGAGTGTGAGGGGAAAAGTGCCCACACGTGTGCTTCTACAGGGATAAGGATTCCTTGAGCTGAACGATCAAAATGTGGCCCAAAAGACTTTTTGTAACACTACCTTTTCTTTTTAATTTTTTCCATTTTTACCCATAAACAGACGTCCCTCCACTGCTATATGTCGGCACGGTGTGCAACATGACATTTTGTTAATGATATGCGGTGTCCTGTGAGCAATATGTATTAAGGCTCAAGGCCTCTGAGTCCGTTGATTTTGCCTTAAAAATGAGGGAGATCCCTAAAAAACTGAGTTTGCTATGTGGTTGTCTTTTTTTTCTGTCTGACCTTTTTTGTGACTTCAGTAAACTTTTGGTTGTGGCAAAACAGAGGATTTCCCTATATACATATACTTGGAATATTCACCAACTTTGATGATCATTTGTCTTAGTTCTTACTCATACTTCATTGAAAGATGGAACATAAATGCTCATTTGACTCTCCTGTGTATTTATTACACTTGTGAATTTTGATGCTGGGACCCAAGCTAGGGAGGTGTACCTGAAGGTGTGTTTTCCACAAGCCAACTCTGCTCCTTGGCCATGGAGCTTGGCCAAAGGCTCTGCAGATATCTCGGAGGAAATGCTGGCAGGGAGGCCTGGTGTCTGCGAAGGTTTAGGTTCTGAGAATCTCACCATTTGCCCCGGGTCTTTCAAATGGTTAAGAGTTAATTACCAAGGTAATGGCATTAGCAGGAGGAACCTTTGAAATGGAGTTAGTTCATGACAGAATGTCCCTCACGGATCGACCACAACCCTTCCAGAAGAAAACTGAGGGCATATGAAGTTTTTCCTTGCACTTTGATTATACTCAACCAGCATGCATGTTCAAAAACAGAAAGCTCACAGAAATGCACCAGGTCCCTATTTCTGGCCATGATTTGATGTTGGAATTCCCTGCTTGCAAATCCCTGAGGAGTAAATGTCCACTGGGTGGAAGCCAGGGAATCTAAGGAACAGTGTTATTGCACGCGAGTGAGGTGAGTGTTTGAAATGAAGAGTAAGAGATGATGGAGAGAAGAGGGGGGATTTGTGGGGCCACTGGAAGTTGCAGCTGTGGCACCTGCTGGTGGTGTCAGGGTGAAACAAATTAAGTACACATGCATCAACCTTTTGTTTTCTTCATGGAGGTATGTGATCATGCATGGAAAGACTGAGATGTGAAAGGTGGGACAAGAGAGATGAGAAAGTTTTGAAATCAAGAGTTGTGGCTTGGTCCTGGGACCGCGGGTACGTGGGTGAACACACTACTTTGACAGATAACAACGGAAATGGTTCAGAAGAGTGTCAAGAGAAGATTTGTCGTTAGGATAAGCACACCTTCAACAGGAGTAGATAGAGATCACGATTCAGGTGTGTGTTTCCCAATGGGTCCAATAGCTGGATGCATGTTTGGAAGAGTGTTTACTCCACAAATATGAGAATAATGAAAAGAAGGAGTTCAAGAATGTTTTCAGGAAATGATGTAAGCCAAGAACCACAGTCTTTTCTGAGTTTGGCCTGGTCTGTCTGGGTCAAGTCTGCTGCAAAATGCTGCAAAAATCACAGACCTTGGCCACCCGGCACTGCTTCCATTTCCGTGCATGGCAGGCGCCCTCAGTGCTCATCTGCACTCACCTCTAATGTATGGACCCAGTATGGAATCCATGTCTCTCATCATATTGAAATTCCTTTCTCTAAGTTGGCTGTGAACTTCAAGACTGCCTTAGACGCACCCTTGCTGAGTGCACCTGTCATTGCTGTCCAGGCCCCAATGCTTCCGGGATTCTTGCCTCGCCGTCTGAACTCCAAGCACCACTTTGTAAGTTTGCCCCCATTTCTTCCATCTTCCCTGAATGGGCCTTACAGCCAGGCTCTTCTGCGTACCCTGAACGTCTCAGATACCTGCACAGCTTTTGTGCCCTGCAGAGAACCCTGAGAGGCGAATATCCCAAAAGACACTGTGAGCATCTCTGAGCTCTGTAGCATGAATGATTTAAAATGCTGAGTGCAATCAAGGGGGTGTGCATTGATGTTCTGATTTATCTTTTGTCCAATGAGACAGGGGGGTGGAATCCATGCCTGCCACACGCCACAACCCCAGACCACAAGCCCCTGTGGCCCCGCACATGGCAACACCCACGGCTGTCCAGTGGGCCCTAGGCCCTCAAGTCAGGGCACGTGGAACAAGTGCTTTTTTAAAGTGGAGGGATTTCATCCAGGAGGCTTTAGAAGAAGACTCGGCGACATGGAAGAGGACATGCTTCTGCTGTCCTCAGTGTCCCGGAAAACTAAAGAACAGAATGTTGACACTGGAAAGAGCAGGGGAGGGCACACCGGGGTCCTCTTTCTTGTTGCTTCCCTGGTGAGTTTTCAAATGTTCCTGTCCGTGGCCTTGCGAGGGTGGCAGTCCCTCTTGCATGTGGCTGGCCCATCCAAGCCTGCAGTTGGCGAATTTGACCTACCTGGCTTTCAAGGGCATACCTACAGGTTCTTGGGAAGCCTCGGCAAAAGGTAGGGAAGCTCCAGGGTGGGCAAGGAATGGGGAGGGCATGTGGTTCCTAGTAAGGGGGGCCCTCGGGGACCAGGAACAGTTGCTGGGTGTGGGATGAATGCCTTGAGCATTGAGGACACAAGGTCAGGCAGTGGTTGTTGGTGCAGGGGCTACTGCAGCAGAGGCATGTTGCATGATTTTGCAAGGTGTACCTGCAAGGGGGCAGGAATGGCCCTCGATTGTTCACACAGCAGCTTTCCATGCAAGGTTGGGATGTATAGAGGAAGAGGCATCCCCAACCTGAACTGGTGTGCTGCACTGCTGTCCCTGACTCCTTGTCTTATTTGTGGACGCTGGATGTTTTTGGCCTCCTGAAGCCTGGCTGCGTTGACCTGGTTGGAGCCTGGACTTGTGTGCGCCAGTATTCATGGCTACCATCCTGTAAGGCTGGTCCCAGCATCAGGTAGTGAGGCCTGCAGTGTGCCCAGAGGTAGAGGGAGGGCATGTGAGTGAAGCTAGGAGAGGGCTGAGGAGGCCAGGAGAGGTGCTGGGTTCAGAGGCAATATGGATAGCCTCAATAAGAGTAAGAGAGGCATTCTTTGTTGGTGCAGGAGGTAGAGACTGAGGGGTAGCATGATGTTTCTGGGAGTCTTAGTTTCTGCTTGGTACCTTCCCTTGGGGTCCAGGTAGGGATGGTGTCTCTGAGTTTGGGAGTGTACAGGGGTGTTGGAAAAGCCATTGCAGGTTGGTTGAAGTATTTTGTGGGAAGCATAAAGAGACCAAAGTCCAGGGCACCTGAGCATTGTTTTCAAGAAATATGTTGAGGGCTTGAATTGCATTTTCAATTTGGAGAGAATGTACATCTCCTTACATTTTACCAAAACCCATATCCTCCTATTGGTAGGTGTGTGACTGTATTAAACTATATTTCTAATTCATGGTGATTTTAACATTTTGTCTTTTCTTTCTTCAAAGATAGTTATTGATTTAATTTTAGATATAGTGTGTGGGAGTGTGTGGGGAAAAGTGCCCACACGTGTGCTTCTACAGGGATAAGGATTCCTTGAGCTGAAAGATCAAAATGTGGCCCAAAAAACTTTTTGTAACACTACCTTTTCTTTTTAATTCTTTCCATTTTTACCCATAAACAGACGTCCCTCCACTGCTATATGTCAGCACGGTGTGCAACATGACATTTTATTAATGATATGCGGTATCCTGTGAGCAATATATATTAAGGCTCAAGGCCTCTGAGTCCGTTGATTTTGCCTTAAAAATGTGGTAGATCCCTAAAAAACCGAGTCTGCTAAGTGGTTGTCTTTTTTTTTCTGTCTGTTTCCTTTTTTGTGACTTCAGCAAACTTTTGGTTGTGGCAAAACAGAGGATTTCCCTATATGCATATGTGTTGAATATTCACCAACTGTAATGATCATTTGTCTTAGTTCTTACTCATCCTTCATTGAAAGATGGAACACAAATGCTCATTTGACTCTCCTGTGTATTTATTACACTTGTGAATTTTGATGCTGGGACCCAAGCTAGGGAGGTGTACCTGAAGGTGTGTTTTCCACAAGCCAACTCTGCTCCTTGGCCATGGAGCTTGGCCAAAGGCTCTGCAGATATCTCGGAGGAAATGCTGGCAGGGAGGCCTGGTGTCTGCGAAGGTTTAGGATCTGAGAATCTCACCATTTGCCCCGGGTCTTTCAAATGATTAAGACTTAATTACCAAGGTAATGGCATTAGGAGGAGGAACCTTTGAAATGGAGTTAGTTCATGACAGAATGTCCCTCTTGGATCGACCTCAACCCTTCCAGTAGAAAAATGAGGGCATAGGCAGTTTTCCTTGCACTTGGAGTATACTCAAGCAGCATGCATGTTCAAAAACAGAAAGCTCACAGAAATTCACCAGGTCCCCATTTCTGACCATGATTTGATGTTGCAATTCCCTGCTTGCAAATCCCTGAGGTGTAAATGTCCACTTAGTGCAAGACAGTCATTCTAAAGATCAGTGCTATAGCACGTAAGTGAGGGGAGTGTTTGAAATGGACAGTAAGAGAAAATGGAGAGAAGAAAGGGGATTTATGGGGCCATTGGAAAATGCATCTGTGGCACATGCTGGTAGTTTCTGGGTGAAACAAAGTAACTACACCTGCATCAACCTATGTTTTCTTCATATGGTATGTGATCATGCATGGAAAGACTGAAATGGGAAAGGTGGGACAAAAGAGATGAGAAAGTTTAGAAATCAAGAGTTGTGGCTTGGTCTTAGTACCACACATACGTGGGTGAACACACTACCTGGACAGCTGACAAAGGATGTAGGGCAGAAGAGTGTCAAGAGAACATTTGTCGTTAAGATGAGCAACCCTTCAACAGAAGAGTAGTAGAAAGTGATCATAATGCAGATGTGTGTTTCCCAATGGGTCCAATAGCTGGATACATGTTTGGAAGAGTGTTTACTCCACAAATATGCAAATAATGAAAAGAGGGAGTTCAAGAATTTTTTTAGGAAATGATGTAAGGCAAGCAACACAGTCTTTTCTGAGTTTGGCCTGGTCTCTCTGGATCAACTTTGCTCCAAAATGCTGCAAAAATCACAGAACTTGGCCACCTGGCACTGCTTCCCTTTCCATACATAGCAGGAGCCCTCAGTGCTCATCTGCACTCACCTCCAATGTATGGACCCAATAAGGACTCCATCTCTCTCATCGAATTGAAAGCCCTTCCTCTAAATTGACTTTGAACGTCAACACTGAGTTAGGCGCAGCCTTGTTCAGTGCACTTGTCATTGCTGTCCAGGCCCCAGTGCTTCTGGGATTCTTGGCTTCCTGTCTGAGCTCCAACTACCACTTTTGTAATTTTGCCCTCATTTCTTACATCTTCCCTGAATCTGCCTTACAGCCTGGCTCTTCTGCGTAGCCTTGAAAGTGCCGATGCCTGCACAGCTTTTGTGCCCTGCAAAGAACCCTGAGGGGTGAATATCCCAAAAGACACTGTGAGCATCTCTGAGCGCTGTAGCGT
>PVKS010054406.1:0-10072 GCA_004027875.1 Aplodontia rufa
TCTTCTAATGGTATTTAAGTGATCAAGTGTACTCTACAGTATTGAATAACCCCCTTTCTCCTTCCCTCATCTCCTTCCGGTTCTCCACCTCTCCTTCTTCATAGTTATAATTCCCACGGCTTTGTGCTACTTCAAATTTAGTGGATTTCTTAAATAAACTTAACTAACTTTCATCCTATCATATGTCATACTCTAGCTTCCACATAAGAGAAAACACTAGACCCTGAAATATCAGGGTTTGGCTTGTTTCACTCAGCTGGACTTTTTTGTACCATTTCCATCCATTTACCTGCAAAAGCCATGCTATCATTCTTTCTAACATTGGAGTAGAACTCTACTGTGTGTGTGTGTATATATATATATATATATATATATATATATAACCACAATTTTTTGATCCATTTATCCAAAAGGCATGTATTTTGTTTCAACAATTTCATTATTGAAATTGAGTTGTTATAAACATTGATGCAACTGTATCACTGTAATAAGCTGATTCTAGCTGTTCTGGGAAAATACCCAGTAGTGGGATAGCTGGGTTTTGTGGTAGTTTGATCCTTAATATTTTGAGGAGTCCACACACTGTTTTCAGAGTGGCTGTACCAGTTTGAAGTCCCACCAACAGGGTGTTAGTGTTCCTTTCTCTCCACTACGCATCCAGCACCTGATATTGATTGTATTTGCTATTCTGACTGGAGTGAGGTGAAATCTTAAAGTTGTTTAGATTTGACTGTATATGATAGCTAGTGATGAAGAACACTTTCTCATATATTTTTTGGCATTTTGGACTTCCTCTGTTGAAAAGACTCTCTTTCATTCCATAACCCATTTATTAATTGGGGTGTTTGTATTATTGGTGTTTTGTGTTCTTTGTATATTATGGATATTAGCCCCGTGTCAGAGAGGTAGCAGGCCATGATTTTCTCCCACTCTCTAGGTTCTGTCTTGATACTTTTGAATAATTCTTTAACTGTTTTAAACTTTTTTAGTTACTGGTATCTCTCTCATTAATTCTTCATTTTACTCTTTGTCCTACGAGAGTCTTGTTAAGGAGGAAGGTCCCTACACTAATATTGTGAAGTGCTGATCATACTTTTTCTTCTAATAATTGTGTGGTTGCTGGTTTAAATCATTGTTATTTTATACATTTCAATTTAATTTTGTGAAGAATTAAATATAAGGATTTAATTTCAATTTTTTTCATATGGTTATCCAGTTTGTCCAGCGACACATGTTGAACAAGCCATCTTTCCTCCAAGAGATCTATATGACTTTTTCTCAAATATCAGATAGTTAAATATTTGTGGGTTTGTCTGTGCTTTTCTATTTTATTCCATTGGTCCTCCTGCTTATTTTTGATATTAATATTGTACTTTTTTTCCCCTAAAGGGAAAGAAAGAGAGAATCAATATCTTTATTTCTCCATCTGATTGTTTTTTTTAATTTTTTATTTTTGAACAACCTTACAAGATTTTAACAAAATAATATAAAATGTGTATAAAATGTGAATATATTCTGGACATTGCAACTGTCCCCAGGAGTGCACCCCCATTACCCTCCCTTATCCCTCCCTTCCCCTTCCCATTATGACTCTAAAAAAGTATTAGATTGTAAAGCATTACATCTTATCTGGATTTAACTCATGTTACTAGACCAACTTTCTCATTGTCTAGGGTCTAGACCCCACCTCCACAGATGAGTGGAGACAGTCAACCCTTAGATCTCTTGGTTAAGCTGATTTTACTCAACATGATCTCTTCCATAGCCATCCATTTACCTTCGAAGGCTGCAATATCATTGTTTCTAATTGCTGTGTAATATTCCATGGTATAACTGTACCACAGTTTTTGGATCCATTCTTCCAGTGTGGGACATCAGGGTTGTTTCCATAGCCTAGCAATAGTAAATTGTGCTGCTATGAACATCGATATTGCTATGTCATCTGATTGTTTTTTCTCCAACACTTAATTATTTATGCACTGCCGGAGTTTGAATTCAGGTCCTCACACATGCCAGGTGAAGGCTCAAATGGCTGAAACACTGCACCAGCCTCTATTTTGGGGTTCTTACTGTTCCAAATGATTTTGTGAATTGATATTTCTATATTTTTAAAGAATGGCATTGCAATCTTGGTGTGGATTACATTGAATCAGTACAGGGCTTGTGGCAGAGTGACCATTTAAGTATATTGAATCTGCATAACCAGAACAGGGGATGTCTTCTAATTTTCTCAAGTCTTCTACAGTTTCTCTCTTCAATGTTTGATAATTTTCATTGTAGAGGTCTTTTACTTCCTTTGTTGGAATAATTCCCAAGTGTTTTATTCTTTTCGAGGTTATTGTGAATGGAATGTATTTACTTAATTTGTCTTTGGTAGAATTGCCATTGTAGATGGCAAAGCTATTGACTTATGGATGTTGGTCTTGTATCCTGCCACTTTGCTGAATTAATTTATCAGCTCTACAAGTCTTATTACAGATTTTTTTGAGTCTATGCTACAGGATCTTATCATTGGCCAATAGAGAAAGTTTAATTTCTTTTCCAATTTGAATCAATTTGAATTCTTTCTGTTGTCTAATTGTTCTGATAAGGGTTTTGAGGACTAAATTAAATAAAAGTGGTGAAAGTAGACAGTCTTGTCCTGTTCCCCAGTTTACTGGGAATGGGTTTTCATTTGTTTGCTTGTTTGCTTTTGAATTACATAAAATTTGTTACAAACGGCCTTGAAAAAACTAAGGTAAATTCCTTTGATCCCTATCTTCTCCAGAGTTTTGAGCATAAATGGGTGTTGGATTTTGTCAAAGGCCTTTTCTGCAACACTTGAAATGATCATATAGTTTTTTTCTCTTTAATTCTGTTTAAGTGATGAAATATATTTATTGATTTGCATATGTTGAACCAACCTTGCATGCTTAGAATGAAGCTTAATGTGTTTTTGTTGGATTTTGGTATCAGGGTTATGGTTGCCTCATAAAATTATTTGGAAGTATTCCATCCCCTTCAATTTTACGGACAAGCTTGCTAAAGAAAGGTGTTAATTCTTTTGTAAGGGTCTGGTATAGCTCAACTGAAAATCCATCAGGTCCTGGGCTTTTCTTTTTTGGAAGGCCTTTGATTGATGTTTCAATTTCACTACCTGATATTAGTCTGTTGAGCTGTTCAATATCCTCCTGCATCCCTTTGTAGATATTTGAGGTGGAGCATAAGCTTGTTTATTTGTGATTTCTCAATATTTTTGTTGTGTCTTCATTCTCATTCATTTCCAATAATTTCTTGATTTCTGCCCTCATATCCTACTTGATCCATTATTCACTTAAAAGGGTGGTATTAGTCCATCACCATGTATTTATATGTGTTTTTTTTCTAGCTGTTAATTGCTAGGATCATGCCATTATGATCGGCTATGACATGGGATTATATCAACTTTTTTGTATTTGCTAAGATTTCCTCTGTGGACTATAATATGATTTATTTTACGGAAAGATCCATGCAATGCTGAAAAGAAGATAAACTCAGCCAATTTGGGATGCAAAAATATGTAGATGTCTGTTAGGTTCATTTGATTAATAGAGTTGTTTAAGGTGGATACATCTTTGTTGATTTTTTGTTTTGATGGCATTTCTATTGGTAATAAAAGTATATTAAAGTCCCCCAGTATCATTGTGTTGGGATGGATAAATGTTTTAATGTCAGTGAGTATTTTTAAATATATTTTGTAGAGTTGTAGTTTGGTGCATAAATATTAACTATATTTACATTTTGTTAATGTAGTATTCTTTTAACTAAGATGCAGTGGCCTTCTTTGTGTCTTCTTATAAAAGTTTGGTTGAAATCTACCTTGTTAGATATAAAGTATCATGACACTGGCTTGATTTTTGGGGATATAATTGTGGTAGATTTTTTCCAACTTTTCATCTGTGACTATCTTTGGCAGTGAGGTATATCTCCTGTAACCAGTACATTGTTGGATTGTTTTTTGATTCAGTCTGACAATCTATGTCTTTGGATTGGGGCATTGAGTCCTGTCACATTGTTAGACTATATACGTGATTTTAGTTCCTTGCCACTGTGACCTTTGCTGTATTGTCTATATACGTGATTTTAGTTCCTTGCCATTGTGACCTTTGCTGTATTGTGTGTCGTCTTGGATATCTTTCAGTGGGTTATTTCTTTATCTACTTTCCCCTCCTTATGATCTTTGGGAGTTGTTTCATTGTTCCTTGGTGTGAAGCCTGTCTTGGAATATTCTATGTATATCTGGTTTTGTGTTCATGTATATTGTTAATTTTTTCTTATTGAGGAATGTTTTTATTTACCATCAAATGTGAAGCTGAGTGAATCTGAGTATAGCATTTTTTGATTGACAAATATTTTCTTTCAATGCTTGAAATGTCTCATCCCATGCTCTCCATACATTCATTGTCTGAGTTGAGAAATCCGAAGAGATCTTTATTGGTTTGCAATAAGAAAAACTTGGAGTTTTTTCTAAAAGCTTTTAGTATTCTTTCCATGTTTTCTATCTTATTAATTTTGAATTTAATGTGTCATGATGAGTTTTTCATTTAGTTACTCTATTTGGTGTCCTATGCACATGTTTAATGTTTATCTCTTGTTCTATTTCGATATGGGGGAAATTTTCTTTGATTATCTCATTTTGAATGTTCTTTTTTTTCAACTTGTAAACTTTTTTATTGAGGAATTTATTTGTTGAACAATCATACAAATTTTAACAAAATAATATATAATCTATATAGCTTCTGAAAATTGGATTTACCCCCAAGAGTGCCCCCCCAATTACCCACCCTTATCCCTCCCTTCCACTTCCCACAACATCTCTAAAACAAATATTAGGTTGTGTAACATTACATGATATCTGGATTTAACACCTGGTAATAGACCACCTCTCTTAATAGCCAGTGTCTAGTTCCAGCCTCCACAGATGACTGAAGACATTAGACCCTTGGTTTTCTGGGTTATGCTGATTTCACTCAGCATAATTTCTTCCATAGCCATCCATTTACCTTCAAAGGCTGCAATATCATTGTTTCTAATTGCTGTGTAAAATTCCATGGTATATATGTACCACAGCTTTGGATCCATTCATCCAGTGAGGGACATCTGGGTTGTTTCCATGATCTAGCTATTGTAAATTGAGCTGCTATGAACATAGATATTGCCGTGTCACTATAATGTGTTGATTCTAAATCCCCTGGAAAGATACCCAGGAGTGGAATAGCAGGGTCATATGATGTTCTCATCCCTAATTTTTTGAGGATTTTCCACACTTCTTTCCAAAGGGGCTGTACCAGTCTACAGCTCCACCAAGAGTGTGTTAGTGTGCCTATCTCTCCACAGCCCCTCCAGCATCTTTATGCCTTTCATTTGTCATTCAATTTTCTCCCCTACCTAATTACTCTCAGAATATTTCTTCTGATTTCATCCCAGACCTTTTGGAATTTCAGATAATGATCATAAAGTTTTTTTTCCTCATCTATCCTCCATGGAATCAAGATTACTTAGCGTGTCGTTGCTGTGCAATGTTCTTTCTTTGAGACTTGAAGTTCTATTTTCTACTGTTTACTCTGTTATTAATATCTTCCACTGCACTTTTAATTGGGTTGACTTTATTTTTCAATTCTAAGGGTACTGCTCTCTTTTCACTATATCTAATTCTTGATTAAAATAGTATTTCAGCTCCTATATTGTTCTCTTATTTCCTTTCTCAAATCTTTTAATTCTTTGATTATTTTAATAATCAGTTCATTGTTACTTTCTTCTAAGTTTTCATCCAGGTCACAATCCACGGATTCCTTGGCTAGGGAGTTTTGGGTTTGAGGAAGAGAATTGTTTGTCTTTTTCCTCATTTTCAGTTTCAGGGAGTGGGGCCTGAGATCTGTCACTGGTTATTTCAATTTGGGACTTTGTTGATGGGTTATGGTGTTTTTGTCTCTTTGCTTATTTGAGCTGGGGTACAATTTGAATAATACAGTTCAACAGCTTGCACCCCAACTTGTGGAATATTATTGACCTTTATAATTTCCAATACCTCACAAGATAAGGGAAATGAGAAAATATGAAAAGTTGATACACAGGATAGGCAGAGTTAAAGGTTTCGCTTTGTTTCTTCTATAATTTTACAATGTAAATTACTACCTATGAGAGGAGTAGAAGAATTAGCAGCTATCTTCAGTGAGAACCATTAGATTATCACCAGTTTAAAATCAAACAATCATTATCAAGTTGGGCATTCACTTCAGATTTCCATAACCTGTCTAGATATAGAAAAAAAGTCTTGAGAGCACAGGAAATGTGATAGGATGGTAGAGAGGAACTGTGGGGTGCTGGATTGTCCCCCTGGAGCCGATCAGGAGGTGAATGCTGACGGCTGGAACCCAGGTCCCCCCTTGTCTGGGGACCCCTTCCCTCCCAGCCGGGGAAACGAGGCAACCACACACAGCTGATAGCAGCTCAGAATCCGTCTATTACTAAGGCACACTGGTTTTTATAGAGGAGGAGGGGAGACAGCCAAGGACTCAATAATCCTTCTAAGTAAGTTGCCAGGTGTTATGTAGATTTCAAGTACAGACAAAAGTTAGGAACATTCGGTAGTCGACACATTCTGACCCACCCTGTTTGACCTTTTCTATAACAAAGCATGACCTAGCAGCCCCTCCTGAAGGCATTTATACAAATAGTAACAAGATCGCTCCAGGGCAGCTGATGAAACGGAGTGGAGGTCAGACCGAAGGTCAGACCCCAACAAGGAACATTTGATTTTGGAGCAATAGCAGTGAGAGGGTACAGTTGATGTAGGGTATTCTGATATAATTTTTAAAAAGGAGAGAAAGAGACTGAAATAATGACTTTAAGATAGAGAGAAGAATAGAGTTTAGCTCTTGATGGAAGAAAGGGAAGAAAGGAGTAGCACAGAAGGGCACTACACAAAGCAACACAGCACAAAAGCAAAATGTATTGGTCTGCAAGAACACAAAATAAAAATGAAAACAAACTGAGCCAAAGGTAAAAAAGCAATCTAAACAGAAGAACAAAATAACGTCTAATGCAAAATTGGCAGGATAATGGATTATTTACACTGAGGTGGTCAAAATATACAGTGGGGATAGATGATCACTTATGGTTCCTAGATGGAGGCACTTTAAGGATGAGGTTGCTGAAGGGCCTGGCTTTTACTTTTCTCTACTGGAAGTTAGATTCCAAGGAATCATCCCAGTATTCTTGTCACTGTGGAGGTGTTGCAGTACTTCACTGCTACTGTTTCTTGTGAATACAGCCTTTTTTTGCCTTTCTGGCTTGAGAACCTGGACACTTTTGTGTATACCTGCCAAGACTCCTTTCCCACTTTAGCTAGGTCTGTGGAAGCTGCTGGCAATCTCATGGTTCCCAGGCAGCCATGAGGAGGATTTGCTCATCCTGGGACAGTGACGACCCTCAACTTGTGACTCCAGGGACAGATGTCACCCTGACCTTGTTGGTCTTAAAGCCATCATTAACCCCAAATGCGTGGCTCCTGGGATGGCTGCCAGCCTGAACATCTGACTCCTAAGGCAGCTGCCTGGACCACCCACATTCTCAAGATGACCAATGCCATGGCTCACGGTGGAAGATTTGGAGACATATGTATCTTATGGGTCCTAATATAGTCCCTGGTGTTCAGCCAAGGAGCAGGAACCTGTCCGATACTAAGATTCTTTGTGCCAATTTATCCTTCTTGTATTTGTGTGTTCTTCCTTCCCTCTGTGCTAAATCACCAGCATTATCACCATGTGTTTCTTCTTGCAGCAGTAGCTGCCTTGCCACAATGTGATTTTCTTCCTTGCTTTAATGTATCCAAGCCTCGGAGTCTCTAGTCTACTACTAATAAATTTCAGCAAAATTTGCACTTCACCCACCTCTCAGAGAGGCACTTCATATGTTGTTGGCATCCCACTCATGGAGAGAATCTACATGCAGCCAATACACTGGTCACCATCCCGCCCCCATTTTGATAATTTTTACTTCAAAATATTATAGTAACAGTAACTAAAGAGACTACATGCACACAAACAAATTGAAATCCAGAGATATTTATCTAGATTGCAGGAGATTAAGAGGATCTGAGCCTGTGTATGAAAATCATTGCTCTTAACATTCTAGATTCTTACTCATAGATTCAGAATTATTATTTGTTTGTTTATTTGTGCATGATGTCCTACATCATGAAGGGATTTGTTGTTATACATTCATACATGCACATTTTATGACAGTGTAATATGGACTTATTCCTTATCCAGTATTCTTCCCCATCACCTTTTCCCTTGTCTCTTGTCTTCTTTGATCTCCCCCCACTTAAAAATATAAATATATAATACAAATATATATATATATATATATATGATTTTTCTAATTTTAAATGCCTTCATGAGTATTATTCAGCATGTCAGTGGTATAAATTATACCTTACAGTATTTATAATCCCCTTTATCCCACCCTATCTGTTCCTTCTTGCCCCCACCCACTCCCCCTTACAAAACTATTTTTGCCTCAGCTCATATGTTACTCTGAGTTTGATGGTACTAATATATAATCTTGAGCATCTTTCACCATAACTTATTTTACTCTAATTTCTACATATAAGAGAAAATATCTGACCTTTGACTTTTTGAGTTTGGCTATTTATACTTAGTGTTTTCTCCATTTCCATCCATTTACTCATGAAGATGATGATTACATTCTTTTTGATAGCTGAGTAGAATTTCATTATATATATATATATATATATATATATATATATATATATATATATCACATCACAGTTATTAAGTTCACTCATCCAGTGATGGGCATCTGGGTTGATTCCATCATTTAGCTAATATGAATTGTGCTGCTATAAATATTGATGAAGTGTTGTCACCAAAATATCCCAATTTTATTTCTTCTGGGAAAATACTCAGGAGTGGGATATCTGGGCCATAGCAATGTTCCATCTCTAATTTTCTGAGGAGTCTTCATACTGATTTCCAGAGCATTTGTAGCAATTTGTAGACCTACCAACAGTGTATGAGTGTACCTGTTGTCCCACATCATCACCAGCATTTATAGTAACTTGTATTCTTGATAATCGCCATTCTGTTTGGAATGAGATAAAATTTCAATGCAGCTTTTTTATTTGCATTTCTCGAACCGCTAGAAATATTCAACAATTTTCAGTAATTTGTGACCATTCATATTTCTTATTTTGAGATATGTCTCTTTCATTCTTTGGCCCATTTATACATAGGCCTATTTGCTTTTATGATGTTAAGATTTTTGAGCTCTTTGCATATCTTGGATATTAATGCCCAATATGAAGAGTGGGAAGAAAATATTTTCTCTCATTCTGTATAATCTCTCTTCACACTCTTGTTTGAAGAAAATTTTCAATTTGATGTCATCCCATTTATTGATTTTTAATTTCCTTTTTGTGTTTTAGGCCTCTTGTCAAGGAATTCAGTTTGTGGAGCATGTTGGGGTGTTAGCTTTACATTTTCTTCTAGCAGGTGCAGGATTTCTGGTCTAATTCCTAGGGATTTGATTCACTTAAGTTGAGTTTTGTGCAGAGTCAGATATAGGGGGTAAATGACATTATACTACATATAGATTTCCAGTTTCTTAGAACTGTTGCTAAAAAGGCTATCTTTTGTCCAACATAAATTCTTTGCACCTTTATTTAACATGAAATAAGTATTTATGTGGGTTTTTCTCTGTGACTTCTATTCTATCCATTGATCTTCATGCTTATTTGTTGTCAGTACCATGTTCTTTTTTTTTTTTTTTAAACTATAGTTCTGTACTATGAGATCTGGCATTGTGATGCCTGCTGGGCCAGTTTTCTTGCCAAGGATTCCTTTGGCTATTTTGGGTCTCTTTTTTTTCCAAATAAATTTTGTGATTGCTTTTGCTATTTCTGTGAAGAATACTGTTGGAATTTTGGTTAACATTGCATTTAAAATTTATAGAACTTTTTTGTAGTGTGGACAGTTTGACAGTATTAATTCTACCTATCCAAGAACATGAAACATCTTTCCATTTTCTA
>PVKS010054407.1:0-10072 GCA_004027875.1 Aplodontia rufa
ACTTATTATCTTCTGTTGTTTTGACAATTGCCATCCCAACTGGAGCAAGGTGATATCTCACTGTGGCTTTAACTTGCATTTCCCTGATAATTAGTGATGCTGAGCATTCGTTCATACACCTGTTGGCCATTTGAAACCTTCTTTCTAGAAAGGTCTATTCAGCTCCATTTGGTTTTGTTGCTATTTTGGGGTTTGGTTTAGTTTGGTTCGCTTGCAGTGCTGGGGATGGAACCCAAGGCCTCACGCATGATAGGCAAGTGCTTCTACCATTGAGTCACATCCTCTATTTATCCATTTTTAAATTGTATTCTTTTTCTTGCTATTGAGTTCCTTGTATATTTTGATGTTAGCCTCCTATCAGATACACAGTTTGCAAATGTTTTCTTCAAAAATGTTCCAAGAGGTGTCTCCTTCCTCTGCTGACTTTCTTCTGCTGTGCCTTGGTTTTTTAATTTGATACAATCCCATCTGTCTAATTTTGCTTTTTTTTGCCTGTGCTTTTGAGGGCATAGCCAAAGAAATCATTGCCTAAGAACTGATGCCTTTAACCTGAATTCCAGGAGGATATAAGTGTTTCCATTAGGTTTAATATACACATGAGCAGGCAGTTAGCACTTAAAGTACCCTAAACAGAAATGCTTATTCTAGGGATGGTTGCCCCAACTATTTCTTTTTTCTTTTCTTTCTTTTTTCTTTTTGCAAGAAAGAATTATAAGAATGGTTTAGCTCTTTGCAGTTAACACAAAATGTTTTCTTATTTCTACTTACCTCCATCTTGACCTCTTTTTCAAATTGTTCCTTTCCTACCTCTTCCTCTTCATCATACATATACTCAGCTATCAGCCCTCCTCACAGCCCCACTCCCTTTCCTGCTCAGTTTTAGGGTTTTGCTTTGATCTTGACTCTCCCCACAGGTGACACTACAATTCTCTTTGCTAAGCAATGTGATTATTCAACAGCAAATTGGGAACTCAATAACATCCAAAAGCAGATGCTTGAGGAGAGTCTTTGGTCTGTACAATAATGTACTTGAGCCGCCTGGGTGTGTTCACCATTGGCACAGAACCATCGGCACCCAGGCTCATCTTATCCCCAATGCTACGGGCCAAGAATCTCAACAGCCTGCATCTGAATTAGCAGCGGGTATGGATTTGCCCAAGCCTACAGCAGAATGATGAGATCGTGCAAATCTGGGCTGTGTGATCCTTCCAACCTGCCTGCACATCTTGAACTCCACTCATTTACCAACGAAAACATGATTTCTAATCCATGTTTTATGGTAGTCAATGCATCCTCTAATGTTTATTGGAGAGATATTCGAAGCTGCATTTAGTAACTTCCTCCCACTCCCAAAATACATGTGGGCTTTGGATAGGAGCCTCTATAGAGTCTCCAACTACTCCTAGGCAGGGCATTCCAGATATTAACTGCCTACTTATCTGCCCATTAAACACTCTCTCTCACACACACGTACACACATGCACACACGTGCACACATGCACACACACACACATGCACACATGCACACACATACATACACATGCACACGCACACACAAGTACACACCTGCACACACCTGCACACACGTGCACACATGTACACACGCACACAGTGCACACACATGTACTCACGTGCACACACGCACACACATATGCACACACATACACACATGCACACACGTACACATGCACACACACGCACACACATATATGCACGCACGTACACACACACACATCCCTACATCCTGTTGACAGGAGGATTTAAATGCAACTTTCTCATTCCCAGAAGAGATCTGCTGAACCGGAAACTCTGGAAATGGGCACTAAAAATCAGCACTCTAACAAGCTCTGTGGGTAATGAGGTCATTCTGATACACCCCAGCAGAAGGACCTGCCCTGACCCCCACGGGCACCTACTCTGGAAAAGCACAGACAAGCCAAGGGAGGAACCAACCTATATTCTTCTCTTCCCTTCCCAGGTGGAGTTTGCTCCGGGAGTTGCAGGTGACAGTACCCACACCTCATCTGGTGTCCTTGAGCCTCTGCAGCCACATGAACACAAAAGAAGTGGACCCCTTCTCTTTTCTACTTATCCCAGGAGATTGTCTCTGGCTTTGTTGGAAACACTGATTTCTTGGGAAAAAGAAAAATTATTTTGTAACCACCAAGAGGAGAAATTGAATACTTGAAGTACCCTTGCCTAGAAACCATGGTGTTTCATACCATCAGGTGTGTTTAAACCTTTATAACTCAACTGCCTGTTTATCATAATCATATTTGCTTTTCTTTTGAATGTATATATTAGAGTGTGATGAAATCATAATACCCCTAAAAAAATAGGATAGCAGACTAAAATGAAGATTATAAACTAATCCCCACAGAAATTACTAGAATGTTTAAGTTTAAGGACAATAAATTGGTTGCAGTGTTGTCTACCAGGACTGAAAATTATTCCACAAAACGGGAAAAGATCAAGATTTAAGAAAACACACACATAAATATTTATACAAAGGGAATATTTTTAAGTTGGAAAGTTTTTAAAAAATTACTGTGTTGGGGGCTGCAGTGGTGGCTTGGTGATTGCGGCACTTGCTCAGCATGTACGAGTACATGGGTTTGAACCCCAGCACCCACGTACACAACTAAGCGTCAGAGCAATGAAAGCCATGTGAAAAACTCAATAAAAATTGGTTCTCTCTGTCTCTCTCTCTCTCACTATCCTTCTCTCTTAAAAAAAAAAAACTACAGTAGCAAATCAAATGAGAACACAAAATTATTTGGGGGCAAACCGAATCTGTTTGCATCTCTTCCCTCTCAATTAACTAAATAAAGAAATTCAGCCATAAAATCACAATCCCAATAAGCTATGTGTTTTCCTTCTCTTCGAAGGGTTCTCCAAAACTAGCAATATACTGACTAATCCTTTCATAGGATCAGAGGTTAGCAACTCATTTCATGTAGCAAATGGAAACAAATCTATAAATGGTGGATGCAGCCTTCAATCTCTCTACATGACAAGCATAAAAAGTTTTTCCAAATGAGATACTCTGAAACTGAAAAATCTAAGTGCCGCCATTAGAAAAGCTTACAAGTAAACGGTTTTTCTAAGTTGGCTTTGTATCACAGATGCTTAAATTGACAAGAAAAACACCAGCGCTAAATTAGACGTCCTAGACATGAACATTACAGTAAGTCTCTGCTGCTTGTTGATGGATGAGGAAATAGACCCAGAGGTGACCGTGGTGACCCAAGCTTGCCCTGTGGAAAAACGATAGCCGAACAAAGTTCAGTTCTTCCAGTTTCCGAAGTTTTTGCTGTTATTTCATGTGTCACTGCTTTTTCGAGATGAAGAACACCCAGGACCTAAAGAGCAATAGGAGAAGCAGGTAGAACGCACAAGGTTCTGTAGCACAGGCTGTGACCTCTAACCCCGAGGGCTCCCAGGGCCGGGGAGCAAACCAGGTGCTCTCCCCCACTCTAAAATTCCTCTTGCTGGCCTCGCGCAGGTCTGATTATTCAGTATTCCAGCTTCATTGGTAAGCAGTGGTGACAAAGGTCTTTTCCCTGTTCCACTGCTCTATGTATACTTTAATATGAAGTGGCAGAAGAAAATGGTGTGTGACCTTTGCCAGGTGCTCTCTGTGATGAGATTCATCACATGGTCTGTGTGAACTTAACACAGGCCTAGGGAGCTGGGACAGTATCGGGGCCCATGCACCATCACCCCACCGCTGGCAGATCAATCCGGTGGGTTGAGAAGCATCGGAGGTCATTGACAATAGTAAAGGTGGTCTTAATGCCAGAAGCCATGTTAATTAAACTATTTTGAGATCCATCCTGACCCAAAATCTTTAGCCTGACTGTGTGCATAGCCCCAAAAGGATAACCTCTAGCTTCCTGTTTCTGGAACAAGTGGAATCCCGACCCTGGGCTTTCCAGCCTCCTGTTTTCAGCCATTCTCCTGCCTGGCTGGGGAATTAATTTCCTTAGCTCAGTCCTCTGTACCTGTCATTTATTTTATTTTATTTTTTAAAGAGAGGGAGAGTAAGAGAGAAAATCAATTTTATTTAGTTTTTCATGTGACTTTCATTGCTCCAACACTTAGTTGGGTACGTGGTGCTGGGGTTTGAACTTGGGTCCTCGCACACGCCAAGCAAGCACTGTAATGCTGAGCCACTGCTCCAGCTCCCTCTGCACACTTAAAGTGGACATTCTCTCAAACACACTCACCTTAGACTCACCATCTTCAGCTTGTCCCTGGGCTGCACACCCTGGGGTTCTGAACAACAATTTAGCATATGTCCTGGGAATGTGCATTTAGCAAATTCCACTGTCGCTCCACCTTTCCCTCTGCAAGACTGAGCCAGGCACAGAAAAGCCCCTTCCCCAGGCCACCAGATACCTCTATGCACCACTCTGTGCACTTACCCCAGCCTTGGCTCCCTCAGCTTCCCAGTCCTTTTGTGCACCCACTTGACCGGTTTCCACAGAGAACCCCCCCATCTCAGTGATGCTGTCTCCGAGTGCACTTGGGCGGAGCCTCCAGAGAATTTCTAAAGCACTGTTATCTCCCAGGCCTGCAGCTCAACACTGCAAGCCCACACTTCTCAGGCTCATTTTCTTTCCAACCCTCAAAACACAAAGGATTCATTTCCTTTTCTTTCTTAGGCAGTAAAATGCATCTGCCTTGAGGAACACAGACTTAAAACGCATAGGTCTATTTACTAAAACTTCTTGAGTACAGCTTCTCCTCCATCTGTGACACAGAGCGCAAGCCCTTCCATCAATTGGGACCTTTAGCTTGCTGCTAATGGAAACTCAATCAGCAATAAAGAGATTTCTTGGCCCCATGTAACTGGAAGGGCCAATGCCGGGCCAGGCCCCCCCCCCAGGCCTGGTTTGATTTAGCTGCTCTCTGTCTAGCTTTTTGTTCATTTTCAGGCTTTCTCCTTTGCCTTCCATAGCATAAGCAGCACCCAATTTCATATCCACATACCACAAAAGGAAAGAGAGCTTGCCTGCCACGGCACTAAAGCTGGAATCCTGAGATTCTACCCGCCTGACCATTTCACTCACATGCTGTGTTAGTCAGCTGCTGATGCTATAACAAAATGCCACAGACCCGGTGGTTTAAATGACAAATGTTTACTTCTCACAGTTCTAAAAGTCGGAAGTCCATAATCAAGGTGTTTTCTCCCCAGCTTGCCAATGGCAACTTCTTCCCTACATCCTCACACGGTCTTTATTTACTCTGTGCTAGCACATTCCTGGTGGGTGTCTCCCTCTCTCTGTCCAAATGTCTCCTTTCTTAGAAGGATAGCAGTAAGATTAGATTAGGGCCACCCTAACAGCTGCCTTTTTAAAAAACGCTCTCTCCAAATACAGTCACATTCTGAGGTACCTGGTGCTGGGGTTTGGACAGAAGGCGCTGGGTAACTCAACTCCACCCTGGAGCTGGGAGGGGATGAGCTTCCTCTTGTAACAGAGGCTGCATCCTGTTCCTACACATAGGGAGGGAGAGCAAGGGATGCTGGGTGCTTAGCCACAGCTGCCCAAAGAGGCACTGCAGGCTTGCAGTTCCCCGGGGAACCCACAGGCCTCTCCCTGAGAGCAGCAGAAAGGAGATCCGCTCCACAGGGGTGCAGGTGAAGGAGCCAGGAGGGATCATGGAAAGGGCGGCACTTCCATCAGACAAGGAGTCAGCTGCCTGACAAGTTCCTCTCCTCTACTTTCCCCTCCAAATTAAATCTTGAAGCCTTTCCCCCCCAAAAAAGTCACTTCACATTTGATTGCCCTGTTCCTTTAGTAAATGAGTGTCTGTTTAAAAATCCACAGATATCCACTTGCTGTGTCTCGAATGTCCTCTCCAGAGCTCCTGTTGGAGTCTAATTGCCACTGTGATGGTGTGAAGAAGCAGAACCTTTAAGAGTCATCAGGGCCTGAGAATGGATTGTCACAGGAATGGGCTCCTGATGAAAGGACAAGCTTTTCTCCCTCGCCCTCACCCTCTCCCTCTCTGTCTCTCACTCTCACTCTCTCTCACACACACACACTCACTTTCCTACCTGCCCTGCTATGATGCAGCATGCAGACTTCTATTGTTTATAAATTATCCAGTCTGTAGTATTCTGTTATAGTCACAGAAAATATACTGAGACGTTTCTCTTAAAGGAGTGGTGCTGGTTTCTTTCAGAGCATAAAAATATGCTGAAGCAGAATACGCAGAAGTAAAATTGCTTTAATCAGGAAAACCCTGGGATGTGTGTCTAGATTTTTTTTTCTCACTGTAAAGAAGTTAGTACCACTTTGTTTTTAAGAGAACACCTTTTATCAATTGGATGGAAGGAATGGCGAAATACCCAGAAACAGAAAGACCTGATTCTTTTACCAACTGGTGAAATAACACCTCATCTGCATTGAAGAAAAAAGAGGGACGGGAAAATGGAGGAACAGTGGAGTAACTTACTGATCTACTGACTTCTGTGTGTGTGTACATGAATGCAGCACAGTGATTCCAACATCAAGTGTATGCAAGACACTTCTCTAATTAAAAAACGAAGTAAATTACAGGACGATCGGTGGAGCAGAGGGCAGGGAGAAAGGAGGGGAGAGGGCACGTGCTGGGGACTGAATTAAAGCAAATTATACTCCATGCTGAAATGGATCCTAATGTTAAATATAACTAAAAAGGAAACAAAGCAAAACTCATCAGCTAGAGGAGACCCGAGTTAAGACTTTAAACCAAGCTAGAGGAGAAATGATTAAGATCAATTAGTGCTCAAAGAGCTTTGGAGGAGAAAACGAGTTCACCACGTTGACAAAAGATCTCCAGAAAAGGAAAGAGAAGGAAAATCAAACTTGGGAATGGATTGGCCTGCATCCCCTAAGTCCATTATACCCCAGAGATAAACCATGACACGCACAGCAGCTGTTCCACCCCAGGGACTGGTGCAGGAGAGGCCACAGAAATGAAGCATCACCAAAGTAAAAAATAAATACAAAATTAAAGAGGGACTCTCCCGACTCCCCTTGCCTCCCTGAAATGGATGAGTAGTGGATGAGACCTCTTCTCCCACTGGGCAGTGTCTTTTGGGGTCATTAAACTTAGAACTTAGTGGTCTCTTGGCCTGGAGACTAAACGCACCCTGGGGAGAACAGAACGGGTGTGTCAGAGAAGCAAAGCCCTGGGACACCTGCCCCTGAGCCTGCCTTAACCCTGTGCACCTTGCTCCGGAGGTAACAGTCCCTGGAGTCAGCTGATGTGAGGACGTGGTGCCCTTGAAGAAGAAGGCTTCTTGCAGATATGCTGGGGTTCGATAATCATGAGCTCAAATGTTCAGTTCCAGCAGAAAAGTCACATAATCTATTTTAATATTGGTCAGGAAGCTTTGGCTCCAAATTTCAGAACACACTACTGAAAGGCTTTTAAACCATAAGGATAGTTATTTAGCTCACTAAAGAGGCAGGGAGGAAGGGACTTCTGGCCCATCCACCCCATTAAAACTCTGAGTCTATGATCCTCAGATGACAATGTCAAAAAGTAGAGAGGTGTGGAGTTTGTCCCTGACTGTATCTCCTTTTCTCAGCATTGAAAATAGAACCCAGAAGCTCCACAGCTCACTGTCCCCTGGGTAGGTTACATGGCCACCCTCCCTCAAGCAAGTCCCTGGCTTTCCAGCTGCTCTCATGGAGCTGACCAGCAGACCAGAGGCTGGAGTGAGACAGAAGGGCTGGACAGGAGGCCGCTTCACCCCAAATCCGCCTGCCCAGTGTCCTCCAACACAAGATACAACCACACCTCTGAAGGACACTATGAAACTCGCCTAGCAAAAATGTCTACCAGGGCACAAATTCCAAATAGGTTTAATGAATTGCCAGAGATGAAATTCTTAGGAGCACCCATGGGCTTCTCTCTAACACACAAACAGCAGCGGGAGCAGGGCCCTGGAAGAAGGCTGCTTTGCCAGGGGATCATCACCAAGCCATCTGGTTGGGTCAAAAGTTAGTGGAGGAAGAGTGTGTCCCCATGGAGAGGAATCACACATGTTCAAAGTCCTGGGCTTCTCAGATGGGGCAACAGAAGGCCATTTGATCCTTGAAGCACTTGAACTACGTCTGCATTGTTTTGTATCTTCAGAGTTTCTTAGGTTGTCCCGTTTCCTCCCCTAATACTTAGGAGCAGTTTCAAAAGTTAAAAAAAAAAAAAAACACACACACACACAATGCTTCTGAGCTTCTGGCCCAGGGTATTTTTCTACCAATTGTATTTTTCATAGAAGTGGGAAAGAGACCGGAAGTAGCATCAGCTAAGCAGCCTGTCTCGCCAGATGCCACACGTGGTACTTGTCCTAATTGACTCCGTTAGGGGAACAGGAGAGGCAGTCTAGCAGACAGGAGAAACGCTACCTGTGTGTCCATCCATGGGTCCCTTAATCTCCCCAGCAATCTACTTTCTTATCCCTAGATGGGATAATAATTATATCTACCTCATACTCCTCTTCTGTAAACTGAGATAATCTAAGCACCATGCTTAGCAGGCAGTGAGTCCTTCAAGAATGGCTGATGTCCCCTGGGAGGTTGCTATCATTCCCTCTAGTGCTGAACTGCACCTGGGGGCTCATCAGAGATGATTTTAAATTTGCATTAATTTCTCAAGCTAACTGTTAAACAGTTGTTAGTTTGATGAGAGTATTTATGCCACAGAAATCGCTGAGTGCTACAAAGAATGGCTTTTTTCTTCTTCTTCTTGGAAAAACATTAATGAGTGCATGACTGATTAGTTCCATTTCATAAATGAGAATCAGAGAGGTGAAGTAATTTGACCTAGGTTAAACAGCAAGTCAATGGTAGAAATGGAACCTGAATTCAGTTCTGTATAATTCCACTCCTAAACTCTTTTCCCTCATTTTCAATTAAAAATATAAAATATTGCACTAGTCTCATAGTCTTTCATTCTTTCATTTAACAATGCTTTATTAAATGGCTGTATCTAAATGAACCACTGATATACTTGCAGAATCTTTATACCAAAAATGTCACAGTGCTGCAGGTCTGCCTTGATGGAGCTAACATCACTCACAAAAACTAAAGCTCTGGGTCTTTTGCGTTCAGTCCAGTTATCAGTCAGGAAGTGCTACCACTGACGGACTCTGTGTCCTCAAGACTCGGACAAACCTGTGCTGTTGGTGGGCTGCCTCAGGGTCTGCTCCAGGCAGCCCCCTACCCTTCACACTCATCCTGGTCAGAGTATTAGCAGATTGCTAAGAATTGTGCTTCTATTGAGATACAGTCCTCTCTCTCTCCTGGGATTATTTGCATTTTTAAGAAATAATCTTCATGAGAGAAAGGCCCCCACGAGAGGAGATAAAATCCTGAAAATTCACCTGTGCAAAGTCCATCACCAACTATGCAAGTTGCAGCTCCCCCTTTCCCACTGTTCCACCCAAACACAGCACAAGTTTTGAGTTTCCCCAACCTCTAGTCATTCTAATACTAGGGTTCTCTATTTTCCATACTCTAACACCTTTTTTAAAATAAGTGCTTTTTCTTTAAATCTCATTTTTTGTGGAAATGAATTTATTTTAAAAGGAAATGTTACACTGTCTTACATACAAAGCCATAATGATTCACCAAAGATGATAGTCATGATAAAAATAAATATGCAGCTATTAAAATCCAAGAACTGGCTGGGTACCGTGACTGACACCTGTACCCCAGCTGCTCAGGGGGCTAAAGCAGGAAAATTGCAAGTTCAAAGCCAGCCTCAGCAACTTAGTGAGACCCTGTCTCAAAATAAAATGTAAAAAAAGTGGCGGGCAAGGAAATCATCAAAAGAGTCAAGAGGTTTCCTACGGAAATGGAGAGAATCATGGGCTATGATTCCTCAGACAGAGGCCTCATATCCAGAATCTACAAAATCCTCAAAAATATCAACTACAAAAACACAAACAATCCAATCAATAAATGGGCCAAAGAGCTAAATAGAAACTTCTCAACAGAGGACATTGATCAAGGCAATGAATACATGAGAAAATGCTCCAAATCACTAGTAATCAGAGAAATGCAAATGAAAA
>PVKS010054408.1:0-10071 GCA_004027875.1 Aplodontia rufa
TATGAATACAACTTCTGTGAACATTCATGTACAGTTGTGTGTGTGTGTGTGTGTGTGTGTGTGTGCATGTGTTTGTGTAGTTTTTAAGTTTTTATTCTTTAGGACAAATGCCGGAGAGTGCAACTTCTAAGTCACATGGTAAGTGCATATTTAGTTTTATATGAAACTGCTAAACTAGTTTTCAGAGTACCAGCAATGTATGAGATACTCAGATCTTTGCATCTTTGTTATTTTTTATTGTACCCGTTCTAACAGGTATAGTGCTATCTCATTATGGTTTTAATTTGTATTTGCATTTCCCTAATGGCTAATGGTGTTGAACATATTTTCATGTATATGTCTTTTGTCCTTATCCTTCCTTTAGTGAAATATTTGTTCTTGTCAGTTTTCTTGTGAGTTTTGAAAGTTCTTTATATATTCTAGATACAAGATCTTTGTAAGATGTATGGCTTGCAAAGATTTTCACCATGTCTATAGCTTGTCTTTTCATCATTTTAGCAGAGTCCTTTGCAGAGAAAAAGTTCTAAATTTGAAATAAGTCCATTTTATCCATATTCTCTCATGTGAATTGTGACTTTAGTACCATGTCTAAGAACTAGGTACTGAATAATTTCTCCTATGTTTTCTTTAGAAGATTTACAGTTTTACGTTTTACATTTACATTTGTGATCCACTGTGAATTAATTATTATATAACTATGAACTTTTGGGTTAAGTTCAGTTTATTGCATATGAAAATTCAGTTTACCTGTTGAATTGCCTTTATACCTTTGTCAGAAATCAGTTGGCCATATTGTGCAGATATATTTCTGGACTCTATTCTATTTTATTACTCTCCTATCCCTTCACTCCCTTGATTACTCTATCTTAGAGTAAGTCTTAAAATTGTATATTTTAACTCTTTCAACTTCATTATTCTTTTTACTTTTTTTGTGTATACATTTTAGAATCATGTCTATATCTACAGAATATCCTATGCTGGAATTGCATTACATGTATAGATTAATTTTGGAAGTCATTTGATCCATGAACATATAATGTTTCCATTTATTTAGGTCTTCTTTGATTTTGTTCATGTTGTTTGTTAAGTTTCAGCATATAGATCTTATATATTCATAGTGATCTCATTTCTTTTATAGAGATATTATACATGTAATTACTTTAAAAATTTTGGTTTCCAGTTATATTTGTAGCACATAGAAATTCAACTGAATTTTGTGAGTTGATGTATTATATCTAGAATTTTTTTGTACATGTATGTATTCCTTGGATATTTCTTTGTGGAAATAATATTTTGTTTATAGGAACAACTTCTTCCTTTCTAATCTTTATTCTTTACTTTTTTCATGCTTTATTGCACTGAGGGTGACTTACAATATAATGTCACAGAGGAGGAATGAGAATAGATATCTATGCCTACTCCCAGTCTTAGAGCAGGAATACATTCAGTCTTTTACTAGTAAGTTTGATGATGTGTGTTGTAGGCTTTTTGTAAGTGCCATTTGTCAGGTTAGGAAGTTTGCGTCTGTGCAAGTCAGCTTTCATCACTATAAAAATATCTGATGTGATAAACTTGTAAACAGAAAATAATTATTTTGGCTCATGGTTTTAGAAGTTCCAGTTCATGATTGGCTGCCCACATTGCTTCGGGCCTATGGTGAGACAGCACCTCATGCCTGGGGTATGCTGCTCAGCACTCACCTCATAAACTAGGGAAAAAGAGGAGGGTTCCATGTTCCTTTTCAAGGTTTCATCCATAAGGGATGTGGATTTATGCTATCTTTGTCTGATTTTGGTATCAGGTTAGTTTTGGCTTATATTAATGGGAAAGTGCTTTCTCTTTTCTCATGGAATGAACTAAGTAAAATTGAGGTAATTTGTTTGAGGGTTTGACAGAATTCACTATTGAAATCACCTTGACCTGGAGATATCTTTTTTTGGAGGGCTGTAATTATAAGATCAATTTAAAAAATAATATAGGGTGGTTCTGGCCATCTTCTAATCTTGGTTTCATGGTTTGTGGTTTTTGCAAAGTTGGTCCATTTCATCTGCTACATTTACATAAGTAGAGTTCTTTGTTCTCATATCATATTTTGAATTTTTGCATATACTTTTTTCATTTTTTTAGAGAGAGAGGAAATGAATTTTATTTAGTTTTTCATCTGGCCTTTGTTTCTACAACACTTAGTTGTGCATTTGATGCTGGGGTGGGAACTCGGGTCCTTGTGCATGCCAGGCAAGTGCTCCAACTGCTGAGCCACTGCTCCAGTCTCTACTGTTTTTTATTCTTTCTAATTGTGTCTTTTTAATTTTTTTGTTAGTCTTGCTAAAGGTTTATTAATCATTGATCTTTTCAAAGAACCAATTTTTTGTTCTGTTTTAATCTACCTATTCTATTAATATTTTCCTCTAGGTTTTTCTGTTTTTTTTAATTTCATTAATTTCTGCTATTATTTGCAGTATTTTCTTCATTTTGCCTACTTTAGATTCATTCATTTCACTATTTTTAGTTTCACTTTTTCTTTACTTTTTTTTTTTTTGAGATGAGGTCTTTCTTGCTATGTGCCCCAGGCTGGTATCAAACTTTTGGACTCAATTGATCCTCCTGTCTCCATCTCCCAACAACTAAGAGATGAATTAAACAAAGAAAGACAATACAGGATAGGAAAGAACATTTCAATGAAGAGATATTCTGGAAAGAACTGAATAAATCTTGGAAATAAAAAAGTCAAAAAGTCAAACTAAAAAATTTAGTGGAGAATGTCACCAATAGAGAAGATCAGAGGAAAGATAGCAAGACTAGAAGAGAAGGTGGATGAACTAGAACTTTCAGTTATAAAAAAATTGTGAACAGAATATACAAGAACTCTGGGACAATATTAAAAGACCAAATTTAAGACTATTAGGTCTTAATGAAGAAGTGGAAATACAGGATAATGTCATAGAAAGCATATAAAGTGAAGTAAAAGAAAAATTTCCCTAATCCTGGAGATGATGGACATATAGGTACTGGAGAAATTTGGAATTCCAAATAGACATGACCAGAAAAGAATGGAATGATACATTATAGTTAGAATGCCAAAAAATTCAGAAAGAAAAGATGTTAAAAGCTGTAAGAAATAAATGCCAAGTCACATATAAAGGCAATTTTATTCCATCAGCAGAATAGTAGATATCTCAGCAGAAACCATAAAGGTTAGGAGGGTATATAGGGCAATGTATTTCAAGTCTTGAAAGAATGTAACTGCCAACCTAGATTACTATATCAAGCAAAGCTATCCTGCAAAATTAAAAAAGAAATAAAAGGGCTGGAGCAGTGGCTGAGTGTTGGAGCACTTGCCTGGCATGTGCGAACACCCAGGTTTGAACCCCAGCATCATATATACAACTAAGTGTTGGAGAAACAAAGTCCAGATGAAAAGCTAAGTAAAATTGATTCTTTCTCTCTGTCTTGCTCTCTCCCTTTCTCTTTCTCTTTAAAAAAAAAAAGGAAGAAGAAATAAAGACCTTTTAAGGAAAGCATAAACTAAAAAAGTTCATGACCTCTAAGCCATCATTGTAGAAGATACATGAAGGAATTCTACATACAACACATAAAAATAACCATGAAAGCATGGGAAACAATACATCTTGTAAGCAGAGACGATGAACAAATCAGAATTAGAAAATAAACATTACATATGATAGGAAGTAATAGATACTTCTTTCTAGTAACACAATTCTCCAATTAAGATATAGACTGGCAGATTGGATTAAAAACATGATGACAGCAAGAAATACATTTCACTAGCAAAGACATTCAGAAATGAAAGTGAACGGATGGAAAATGATATTCTGTGCAAATAGAATCCCAAAGCAAGCAGGTATCTGTTCTCATATCCAAATTATGGGCTCAACCCATAATTAGTCAGAGGAGACAAAAAAATGTCATCACCTATTGGCAGAGAGAAAAATTCAACAAAGTTCAGTTGTTGTATTCATGCCCCCTTTGTCAGTGTGCCCAGTTTTAGTAAACAAACTCTACTTGACTTAATGGCCACAATACAATACAGGATGGATGATATCAATACATTCTCACCAATAGGTCATCCAAACCAAAAACCAACAAGGGTACATCAGAGTTAAATTGTACTATTGATCAAACAGACCTAATAGACAACTACAGAATATTTCGTCCAACAACAACAACAGGAATACATTTTCTTTTTAGCTGCTCATGAAATTTTCTCCAGAATAGGTAATATATTAGGCTACAAAACAACTCTTAGAAAAAAGACAAAAAATATTTATTTCTTGTATCTTAACAGATTATAATGGAATAAAGTTAGAAATAAATAGCAAGAAAAATTAAAGAAACTGTGCAAACACATGAATATTGAACATTTTCAATAATTGTTGGTTCATTGAAGAAATCAGGAGAATTTAAATATTCTTAGAATCAATGAAAATAGGAACAACATATAAAAATCTGTGGAATAACAAGAAGGCAATTCTAACAGGGAAATTTATAGGTATGAGTGCCTACATAAAGTAGGAGTTGTTAAATAACTAGGCCAGATGTGGTGGCGCATGCCTATACTTCCAGTGGCTTGGAGGGCTGAGACAGGAGGATCACAAGTTCAAAGCCAGCCTCAGCAACTTGGTGAGGCCCTAAGCAGCTTAATGAGATCCTGTCTCAAAAAACACCAAAAGGGTCGGGGATGTTGCTCAGTGGTTAAGCACCCTGGGTTAAATATTTGGTATACACACACACACACACACACACACACACACACAAAGACACGTTAAATAAATAACCTAATGATGTATCTCACAGTCTTAGAAAAATAAAAAACAAACCAATCCCAAAGCCAGTAAAAGGAAAGAATGAAGATCTGAGCTGAAATTAATGAGATAGAGACTAAAAGAACAAAAGATCAATGAAATGAGTTGATTCTTTGAAAAGAAAAAGATTGAAAGATGCTCAGCCAAGCTAGCAAAAAGAAACAGAAGACCCAAACTAATAAAAATTAGGAAAGAAAATGGGGATATTACAAGTAATGACAACACTGAAATCCAGAGAAGAATTTAGGGACTATTTTGAAAACTTATATTCCAATAAATTCAATAATCTAGAAGAAATGGATAAATTTCTAGAAACATACAAAATTGAACCAAGGATATTTAAAAACCTAAACAGATAAATAACAATGAGAAACAAAAAAAATTCCAGGACCGAATATAGATTCATTGCTGAATTTTACCAGACTATTTTTTTAACCAGACTATTAAAGAACTAATACCAATGTTTTTCAAATTATTCCATGAAATAGGGAATAAATGCTTCCAAACTCATAAAGTTATTATCACCCTAATACCAAAACCAGATAAGGACACTTCAAGAAAAGAAAACTAGACCAATATCCCAGATGTACATAGATGCTAAAATCTTTTCTTTTTCCAGTACTGGGGATTGAATCTCGAGCTTGTGAAGCGAAATCTTTAATAAAATACTTCCTAACTCAACAACTAGTTAACAAAATCATACACCATGATCAAGTCAGCTTAATGATGGTTCAATATATGCAAATCAATAAACATAGTTTATATAAATCAAAGATAAAGGTCACATGATCATCTGAATAAATGCAGAAAAAAATCTTTGACAAAATTCCACCTTCCTTCATAATAAAAGTCCTAAGAGACTAGGTATAGGAGGATCTTACAAAATAAGGTACAAAATTCCTGTTGGTTGATTTATTGCTTATGTCTATTAACCTATAGATTTCATTTTTTTCTTTGAGATTTATTTGAAGAAATTAGGTCATTTGTTCTCTCCATTTTCCACATTCTGAGTTGTGCCAATTCTATCCTTTTGAGGTCTATTTGACAAGTTCCTCATCCCAGTATTTCCTTTATATTTTTTGCATTTAGAGGCGTGATCAGATTCAAATTTAACTTTTGGCAAGATAGCATCATTGATAGTTTTATCTTCTTTCACTGAGTGGAACATAGTGTCCAACTACTTTTCTATTTGTGATGTTCATGATTTTCAATGATCATTGCTTACATTCATTGATTTATTAGTGGTGTCAAATTGGTGATACCCTGTTAAGAGTGGGAGAGGTGGTTGGGACTGGAGTGGTGGCTCGGTGGTTATGGCACTTGCCTGGCATGTGTGAGGATGTGGGTTCGAACCCCAGCCCTGCCTACAGAACAAAATCTCAGAGCAATGAAAGCTACATGAAAAACTAAATAAAAATTGTCTTTCTCTCTCTCACACACACTGTCCCTCTCTCTTTAAAAAAAAAAAGAATGGGAGAGGTGGGTAGGAAAAGCGTTGGACACTGAATGAGCCATGGTCAATAATTTGGCAGCCAGTGCTTTAACCTGAAATAAAGAGGCACCAGTGGGGAGATTTCCAGCATCTAGATGAGATAAAAATTGGGGGCAGAGAAAATGAAGGCCTCTGGTGCCAGACTCAAATATAGGTCTGCCTCTGGGGAAAAGAAGTATGGCTCTCAAGTACAGCTCTGATACTTTGTGGAAACCAGACTCCAAGCTGCCTTTCTTCCTTCTGGGATGTAGCTAATCAGACCTCTCCTTCCATTCTCTTCTCTCTATAGCTACTGAACACATGGCTGAATTCCCTGAAGGACAATGAACGGGAACGGGCCATGTGGTGTGCTGCCCGTGTTCTTGGCTTCACTGCAAGAATGAGTAACGGAGAAGTGAGTGGGCACCTGATCATAAACTCATCACATGTGTAATCTGGCCTCAGTTACCCAGCCTTATCTTCTGTCTCCCTAACCCTATCTTCTGCTTTCTGCAGTGCACCCATCTTGTTTTCTTCTTTCTCCCTCTTCCCTTTCCTTACCAATGTATTCTGCTGTTTCTCCCCGCTCCATCAATTCATTTCTGTTCTGCTTGATTCACTCTACATTCATCTTAATAAGCAGTCACAGAATGCTCACCATTCACCTGTTAAGTACCATGCCTAGGTGTTCTACTGGATGCACAGATGACCAGGACAGCTGTCTTCCTGAACACATGCATTCTCCACTGGAAGAGAGAGAGTTCTATATAGAAATAAAAAATGATGATGGGTATACAAATCAAATGTGGTGGGAATAAAATATCAAAATACAGATGATTGTGAGGGTAATCAGGGAGGAAGCATTTGAATAAAACATGAGGGATGAGTGAGATGTCAAGAGGCAAACAAATGGGCAGAATCTAAGATCATTGCAAAACTGTGATCCTGTATGGCCTTATCCAATTCCGTTCATGTGATATGAGTGTGTGCATACATGTACAAGCATACACATATGCATGTGTATGTAAGTATATATATATACATGCATATATGTATGTATATATTTACATATACATGTGAATTTCTTGGGCTGCATAACTCAGGACCTCATGCATGCTAAGCAAACACTTTACCACTGAGCTATACTTTCATATTCACATCACCTAGTCCCACGTCTCATGTCTCTGGCACCCATCCCTTCCTCCTAGTCATTTTCCTGTAATAACCCAGCCTAAAGGAGTGATTGGGATAACTTGTCACTTCCAACTCTCCTCCCCAGGTAGAAATTCAGTTCACCCGGTTGGGGCGCCTGGTAAGGCTGTTGGCCATACGCTGCCAGGACCCAGTGGACAACATCTGCTTCTTGTCTGCACAGGCTGTCTACAACCTCTACTGTATCCTCCAGCAGCAAAAGCGTATGGGGAGTCTTCTCTCCTCATTTATCCATAGCCTCCCATTTAGGCCTAGCCATCCCAACATGCTCTGTTCCTGAAGAAAGAGAGCCAAGAATTCACCTGAATTCCTCACTGAAAATTCTGCTTCAATATCTGTGGATGTTTTGTCCCCTTGGGACAAAATAACTGCTTAGGAAACATTTTTTCCAATTAGTTTCTACCCAATTCAATGTCTGTCTGAGACAGGCGAAGTGGGGATGTCTTTGACCTTAGCTCTTAGTGTTCCTTATCATAATGTCACAGACGGCTTCGTTTAGTGTTTGGGGTTAGCTGGGGTCCATGAAAGGTGGGAAAGGGGAGCCTAAGATGTCTTCTCAGTGTCTGAGGGGTGGAGTTGGGTTTCTTTGTTTTAGAGATAACAAGGAAAAAACAAGGCTTGTGGGAGGAAGAGGACAAGAACGAGGTCTACAGTGCCAACGTGTTCTATAACAACACCTATAGAATTGCCAAGGTAAGTAGGGGAGCAGAGATAAATCAAGAGAGTTTGTGGCTCTCATTTACATCGATGTAGTAAACCCCTTGGGTGGGACTCTCATTCCATCTACTTTCCTTGTCCATTGTTGGATGTGAATTTTTTCTTTTGGAAAAGTTTCCTATGTAGGTGTAAGTCACAGTCTTGGGAGCTTCCACATGCCCTCCTTGGAACATCATGGGTCCTAATCTTTCTTTTTCTTTTTCATTTATTTTCTCTTTTTTTTAAAGCGAGAAGGACAGTGAGAGAGAGAGAATCAATTTTTATTGAGTTTTTCACATGTCCTTTGTTGCTCCGACCCTTAGTTACATACGTGTGCCATGTACTTGCTCATGCTGGGCAAGCACCATAACCACTGAGCCACCACTCCAGCTCCTAATCCTTCTTGATTGCTCACCCCAGAAATATTTGCTTTGATACTTTGTGAGCAATGTATAGATCCAATGTAAGCATCAAAGAGATGTCAATAAGGATCCAAGCTTCAGCCTCTCTCTGCTACTGCTGGGACTCTGCAACCTCTACCTTTGAGCCCCACATTACACTGGAGTTCTCCGTTTACTCCCTCACATTCCCAAGACTTGTTTCCCAGTTTAAATGCCCTCTAGGAGCTAGGCAAATAACACAGGTCAAGGACAAAAGTGCATCTTTCTCCCAAGATGGGTCCTTCCTTGTCCCCTACTCAGGAAGGACTTCCCAGGCTACAACAGACAGGGGCCTGGACAAGCCCAGATTGATATCCTTGTTGCAGGCATTTGCAGAGTACTTCACCCAGATCCAGCTCACGAACCTGGTGCTGATGGCAATGGGTGACCTAGCAGACAGCAAATCCAAGGTGTCTCTGGCTGCTGCCCAGCTAATGAGTGCAGTCATGAAAGAGCGGGGCAGAGACGTGCTAAAGGTAGGGTGGGACTGGGGCAGGCTCCTGAAAATGGGAACCCTGGCTTCTCTCCTGGTTCTGTTTCTAAATAGCTGAAAGGCCTTGGGCAAGTCTCTTCTCCTTTTTTGACCATAGTTCACTCACCTGTAAGTTATAGACTTGGACTTGATTTTCCCTGTAGTCTCTCTGAGCTCTGCCATTTGTACTCATGAGCTTGTAACTGCCTCCTCTCTTGGGCAGGTGGCTTCTGGTTCCACAGTTAACAACAATGATATACATAGGTGTAGGCATATGGAGGACTCAGTAGCCAAAGTATAAAGAAACGTAGTTGGGGGTATTTACCCAGGTTCCCTATTGCATCAGGGAGCTTAAAAAGTGGACTTCAAGCCAAAATCGTGCAATAACTCTGATATTTGATTTTTTTTTTTTTTTTGCTAACGTGTACAAAGGGGAAGGTTTTGCACATAAATCTGTATTTCCTTCTTCACTGAAAAAAACTTTGAAGTGGGGTCACATAGGGCAACTCTGAGTGGCTGCTGCTCCTTTTACTTGGACCTTATAAGGCTGCATGGACTACACTGAAATAGCTTCCCAGAGGCCATGTGTTAGGATCTGAGGGCCAGGGTAGAGCCTGTGGCACCCACTTGCATTGCCAACCATTGCTGCAATTTTGAGGGTTAAACCTGGGAGAGGAACCCCTGAAGTGTCCCCAGGGCTTTTACTTTTCCGCTGGAGAGTCTTATCTCTCCTGAGTAACCGAGGAACACCTCTGTGGGCTAGGGGGCTGTGGGCAGTCATCTGGCTTGTTACCATCTGAATTTCCTTCAGTGGCCCCTGCTGGTCTGGCTCCTGGCACCCAGAACTCTGCCTCAAGAAGGGAGGTACTGGAAGGATTACACTGAGAACCCTTCAATTTGGGGAAACTTGAATTGGTAGAGGACAAAGGCTGAAAGGAAGGAGTTACAGAGACTTCC
>PVKS010054409.1:0-10077 GCA_004027875.1 Aplodontia rufa
GCAGGGTTTCCCTTAGGGGTAGTGAAGGTGTTCTGTAACTAGTTGGTGATAGTTGCACTACATTGTGAATGTACTGAATGCTACCAAATTACATTCTTTAAACTAGTCAAATGGTGAATTTTAATGTCAAGTGTGTTTCACCACAATAAAATGCAAAATCTGCTTTCTTCTGATCCTCTCCCTAGTTCTCTACCTACCCCATGAAACTCAAGTCTCATCCCTCTTTCATGGAACCACGTCTTCAGTGTTTCCTTTTTCCTGTGTCTGTGGCCACTCCCACATCTCCTCCTACCTTATCTCCACTTCCCCAGACTGATCAATCACCTGTGTCCTTCAGTTGTCCATCCTTGAAGTTCCTTATCCCAGGTAACTTATTCCAGGTACATCCCCTTTCCCCACTATGTTTTGGTAATTATGATATTATTGGAATGTACTTTTTTTTTTAATTTAAAGAGAGAGGGAAATTGAGAGAGAGAGAGAGAGAGAGAGAGAATCAATTTTATTTAGTTTTTCATGTGACTTTCATTGCTCCAACACTTCGTTGTGTACATGGTGCTGGGGTTTGAACTCCCATCCTGGTGCATGCCAGGCAAGTGCCATAACCACTGAGCCACCGCTCCAGCTCCTGGAATGCATTCTTGCTGTGAAATATGACCAGAATTTCTTTTGGGAAGTGCATTTGTTTTGACTTGGGATGATTTAGGATTCCTGGCACCTAGCTCCAATTCACTGTGCAACTGCAGACAAGCTATTCAGCCTCTCTGAGCTTCCATTTCCTCACTTGTAAAATTAAAGACAAGAGGACATCCAAAGTCTTTTCTAACTCTCAAACTTTACATCCTGCTGCCTTGCTCTGGACTTGATGCCACCCCAGAATGTAATCCCATTTAGCTTCTCTGCTGCACTAGCAATTTCCACTGGGCTGAGTGTTGGTTAAGGCATCGCATCTCTCACCAGTGTTAAGGTAAATCTTCCCAACCCCATTCCTAATGTGTGACAGTGGGTGTAAGAGGCCAAATGAAAGACTTCATTGGGATCCTGATTAAATTCTGTTCAATTAGATGTAGGAGAGACCATTTCAAAATGTAATTTTAGATAATCATTAAAATATCTAACCTTTTTATAGTCTTCCTATGGTGCCACAATACAGAAATCTGTGAGCATCCTTGTGTAAGTCCCTTGCTCTAGGATTGTATGAGGGATGTGATCACAGTCAGAGCATCATGACAGCTCACTAGAGACCGCCCTTCTAGCCTTTTCTCCCAGTGTCTTATGACTCTTCTATTTATAGAACTCTCTGAACTGATGGTTATTAGTAGGATTAGCAAAGGAAAGTATCCCTATGACCCTCCCCACATGCTTTTTTTTCATGACTTTTTTTTCAGAGAGAGAGAGAGACAGAGGGAATCAATTTTTTTTGAGTTTTTCACATGGCTTTCGTTGCTCAGACACTTAGTTGTGTACGTGGTGCTGAGTTTTGAACCCATGTACTTGTGCATGCCGGGCCACCGCTCCAGCCCGCCCTCTTTTTTTTTTTTTTAAAGAGAGAGAGGGACAGTGAAAGAGGAAGAGTGAATCAGTTTTATTTAGTTTTTCATGTGGCTCTTGTTGCGAAAAAGCACTGTACATGGCTCCAGCCCCACCCTATGACCTTGTAATCCCTAGTCTCTTTATCTCAGGATAGGAATTCACTGTGGGTTGCATTTGATTTTGTTTTGCTTTCATTGCTGCTGTGTCTCCAGTTATGCTTTGGATACAGACAATAGGAGAACAAACCCCCACCCCACCCTGTTACAGAGCTGGGGCCTTCTGGGAAACTGAGGCAGCGTGAAGATCCCCTCCAAACCCCAATTCCTGTCATCAAGTCAGAAAGATTTCAGGCGTGTTGCTCAGAGTAACAGGAATGAGTTAATTAAAGGGATAAGAAAAGGGAAAGGGAACACTCTCAAGCCGTTGGGGATTTCAAAGAAGTTTCCAGAGAGTAGCGGCCCAGGTCCACTTTGCCTGAGAGCAAGGTGATATCAGACTTTCAAGTCCTCACTGTCATGGCAACACTAGGTCACCTTGATCCCTGCTGACTGCTTCTAATTGGATTCTTAACCATGCATTCTTACAGATTTCATGGTTAGGAGGAATTATCCTTATCTCCCTGAGTTTAAGATCTGGGCACAAAAGTCTCACCCTTGAGGGTAATTTGGGCTCCTCCTATCAACATTATTTTGGGATAGATTCCTCTACAAACAATAGGAACCTTGCTGAGGAATGTGATACATCCTGCTTGCTTAGGCCAGCCTGACTCCCCTGCAGGTAAATGGTTTTTTAGGAGAGAAAGCATATGGGGTGAGCACAGTGGGCCCATTTTATAGAATTATTCTCTTAACCTGTGTTCCCACCATTCACATCTGCCTGGAGGGTTAGGGTGGGGCATGGGCCTGTATGAAACATGTTTAGGACACTGGTAGGAGAGTTAAACTCTGTGGCCTGGGGCAGCTCTTTCCCCTCACTTTGGATCTCCGTGTTTTTGTCGGGGAGGAAAAATATCTTTTCCTAAATGCAGTGTAGAGATGCACACCTCTAATCCCAGCAGCTCAGGAAAATGGCAAGTTCAAAGCCAATTTCAGCAACATAGTGAAGCCCTAAGCAGTATAAGAAACCTCTATCTCAAAAAACGAAAAGATCAGGGATGTGGCTCGGTGGTTAAGCGCTCCTGGGTTCAACTCCTGGTAATTCATTCATTCATTGATTCAGCATTTTCCTCTGCTCATCCTAGGTTCATAGCTGAGGCCCTTATAACACCAACACAAGACAGATTAAAAAGAGAAATCATCCAAATCTCTGTAACATAAGTTTTTTGTGACATGTGGATCTATAAAAGGAAACAAGGTCCAGAAGGAATGGTTAAATCTCTGTATTTTTAATGTTAGGTCTGATAAATTGTGGACAGTTGCAGAGAAGTATATGGTAGGGCAAAAGGGGTCTGATCTAATGGTTAAAATGGGACAACATAGACCTTTTTGTTTAGATTCTCTCTGGCCCTTTGTCTTCAAAGAATGATGTTCCTTTCCTCTAGGTGTAGGGAGAACTCTCAAAGGAGGGTCTTCAGGGAAAAGGGAGGGAGGGGAACAGACTTTTCTGCTGTGATGTTTACTTGAAACTTTCAGTATGCCCAGGTGCCATGTTTTGGGGCAGCAGAATTCCACCTCTTTGGTTCATAGCATTAGGACTGCATTAAACTGCCTTTTATTCCTACTGCAGATAGAAAATCTCTTCGAACTTGACCAACCCACAGCCATCCCTTCTTGGATTTGAGTTAAGAGTGTGAGGGGGAAATGGGAGATCTTGTGGGTTCTGTGTAGTTCCTACTCTCCCTGCAAAATCCAGAGACAGGAGCAGAGTGGATGTGACTGTGCAAGGTGTCCCCAAGGCCCTTCCCTTCTCAAGGGAGTATTTCATGAAAAAAGCGGAATCAGGGAAGAAAGAATACGCACATCTTGCCTGAGGCCAGGCTTCTGCTTCTGAAGCTTAAAGTCCTGGTCTGAGAATCTCAACCTATACATTCATCACCACCCAGAATCTGGGTGCCTCCAATCCAGATTTCTAGTGCCTCTTTTCGTTCTAATATTCCCCCTTTAAAAAAAAATCCTTTCTTTAAGATGGTCCTTGCTGAAGCAAATAGGGAGTTATTATTTGTGTGGCTGTTTCTCCGAGGCTGTTTTGTTCAGGCTTGGTTGTCCAAGGCAACCGATAAAAAGAAATCTTGGGAACATGGCCACTTCGCTTTGTTGGGTCATGCTTAATAGCTTGAAAATGTCAAGAACTTCTTTACTTAGCAGGGTCTCCAGATGACTTTGCTAAGTGAGGAGTGAGATGCAGATTCCCATTAAAACCTTCCACCACTGTTACATGCAAAGTGTGTTCTTAAGGAAGGCCGTGCATTTGCACATCCTCTGCACTAATGAGAGCCAGCCTCTGCCAAGTCACATTCAGAGCTCAAATGCAGCAGGAAGCCCAAGCAGATCTGCTATCTGTGAACATGAGATCCCCCAGATGAGGAGCAACAGGACTAATGAGCCCAGGGACGTGACATTTGCAGAAACCTTGACTGGCCCAGCGCTCGCCTCCGAGGTCCTCATTCTAGACTCTTCTTTCTGGCCCTGCAACTTGGGAGAAAATGTATCCTTGTCTATAAATTGAGGGGCATCTTGGAGTGCTTCCTCTAATTCAGATATTTAACGTACTGAGCTTTCAGTTTCTTGAGTGGGAGGGAAATACATGTTTTGTCAGCTCTTAAACGTAGCAGAAACATGAATGTTGAGTTTTGGGATGAAAGTTCGTGATCATTGGCGAGCAGTTGTCTTCTGTACTTGTGAGCCATTCTGCTGGGCTGAGCTGGGAATGTCATTGGGCAGGTGTGGCCCCTGATGCATTCTGTAGCAGGGTACAGTCAAGTAGAATAGGTAAAATGGATGTCCATATCTTTATAGTTGAAGTTAGAAACTGCTAAAAAGAAATGAATAAAGGCTGTAATTTCATAGAAGAGATTCTGTTGAATCTCTTCCTCCCCCCCCCACCCCGCCCTTCTTGCTGTTTCTAATTAGATCACCATTTTCTCTCCCTCGGATTATAGCAGTGGATACCTGACTCTTTTCTGGCCCTCACTGAGCACCTACTATATGCCAGGCAATGGAAGAGAAGGAACACCAAACATGTCACACTAAAATACAGGTAGAGAGCCAGAGATAAAGTACTACCAAAAAAACAATCCCAGGCAAACTGATCTAGGATCTCATACCTTTCCAAGAGGGGGAGTGAGGACCTGGAGTCCTGTATATTCCCAATTTCCTAACCTCCTCCTATAGGTGGCAGCAGTAAGTGGAGAGAAATGAGCAAAAAATAAGAAGCAGGGTTATAAGGAGAGTGTTGAGAACTAAGTAAGTTGAGAACTAAGTTTCCTGTCTAAACAGGGTACAGGCTACTTAGTTATGGTTCCAGCAGAGTTGGGGACCTGGGCCTCCAGACATTCAGAACTTTTGGGTAAAATTGAAATCTTTCCATTTGTGAGTATTAGTTATTTCTTAAATCTTTAAATACTATGTGTGTTAGTTTTCTGTTACTATGACAAAATACCTGAGGTATCAACTTCTAAGGAAGAAAGTTCTGACTCACAGTTTTGGAAATTTCAGTCCAAAACTAATTTGCCCCATCACTTTGGGATGATGGCAGCATAGATGTCATTGCAGGATCATGTGGCAGAGGAGGCCATTCACCTCATGAAGGGAAAGCAAGAGGAGTGAGGACCTGGAGTCCCTCAATCCCCTGCAAGTGTATATTTCCAATTTCCGAACCTCCTCCTGTTGCACAGCAGGGGTCCTCCACGGAGCTGAGGCAGCCACCACAGTCCTCAGTTACTGGTTCTTGAGATCACACCAAAGATTTCAGACATGTTGCTTAGAGTAGCAGGTGGAAGTTTATTAGAAAGGATCAGAAAATGAAAACAAGAAGAGACTCAAGGGATTCAGAGTGGGTCTTCATTGAGAGGAGCTAGATGGCACACCCCTCTTGCTGTCTAGTTTTAATAAGTGTCCCAGGGAAGAATCCAGAGAATCACACCTAAGTCCACCTCTGGACTTCTGACCGACAGCAGGATTGTATCACACTCCCAAGTCCCCACTGCCTTAGTCAAGATTCAGTGCAACTCAGGGTCACTTTGGCCCACACTGACACTAGTTCTAATTATCTTATCTCCCTAAATTCTGGGATCTGATCTATGTAAAGGGCACAAAGTCCTCCTGTTTTTTTTTTAATAGAGAAGGACAGTGAGAGAGAGAGAGAGAATCAATCTTTATTGAGTTTTTCACATGGCCTACGTTGCTCTGACACTTAGTTGTGTACATGGGTGCTGGGGTTTGAATCCATGTACTTGCGCATGCCGGACAAGTGCTATAACTGCTGAGCCACCACTCAGCCCCAGGTCCTCCTCTTTTGTAGTAATTTGTGTTCTTCATCTTTGCAGGGGGGGACACTTTTTTTCGGGTATACATTTCTCCTGCAGATAATAGGTTGTTTGCTGAGGAATGTAGCATATCCTATTGACTTAAGCTAAGGAGGGATTCAAGGAGATTGCTTTTTAAAAGAAAGCATGAGGGGGTTAAGACCGTAGGTGCACTTTATAGAATTATTCCCTTAACCTCATATTCCCACCACTCGTGTCTGCCTTTTACCTATCACTCCCTCAAGGCCCTACCTCTTAAAGCCTCTGCCACCTCCCAATAGCCACAGCTGACAACCAAGACTTTAACACGTGGGTTTTTGAGAGGCATTTAAGATCCAAACTATGGAACTGGGTAATCCACACCAAGGTTTCAGTGGGTCTGAGCTGGCCTGGAACCTGGCAGTCACTTGCATGTAATAAAGGGAATATACTAAGGCAGGAAGTGATTTGTGGGCAAGGGTGTCAGGGGAAGTTTGTATCAGGAAGAGTCCCTGATACAGGTTTGGAAGAATGGGTGCAGGAAGGGAAAGGACTTTTCTAGTAGAGCAGAGATGTAAACATGGGTAAGTGAGAGCCCTTCCTGTTATTTAATAAAAAGCTTGAACTTCATTCTGCTCATGCTATGGCACTGGCGAAAGGGCTGTTGCTTCTTTATTTTGACTTTAATCTTAAAGATTGTTTCCATTTATTTATGGAAACAAAACTTTCAGAATTAAACAAAGATGAAAATTACCATTATCTTTCTTCTTACCACCCAGAATGAACAACGGTTAACATTCTAGCAAATTGGCATTTGCATCCAGTCTTTTAAAAAATTTTTAATCATTCTGGATTTTGTACAAAAAATATATTCAAAGTAAAAACTTGTTAAAAAGTAATTAAGCATGAAAATAAAAGAAAATATTCAAGCCCTAAAATTATCACATTAGGTACAAATCACGGCTTTATGTGTAGTATCTCCTTTTATCTATAAAAGTTTTTCCATTTTATCAGGTTACAGGTAGGGTTATGGGGCTACTATAAGGATTAATTGAGAAACTGCACGTACAGCTCATGGATAGCACAGTGCTCAAGAAAGGCTGGGTCACTGGTAGTCAGCAGTGGGCTACCAAGGAGCAGGTATAATTCTAGTATTGCACACACAGGAGATTCTTTGCAGAGGCTAGTAGATGTTTACATTCAAGTTGGACCCCAGATTGCCAGGTCTCCTTTCACTCCCCACTTTACACAGTAACATTCCACATCTCTTTGAGGCGAACTGGGAAGGGGGAGATGACCAGGATCCTTAGAAATTTCAGTGTTGCATAAAGAGACCCAGGGACAAAAGTACTCTTTCTCTTCCTCTCCTCTTTCTACCTTGCCCTCTTCTCCTCCCTTTCCTGTGCATCTTTCTTCTTCAGATTTGATGCTCAGCCAACCTGAAGGCCATAAAGTGCGTAGTGAGTCCTCTTGGTTACATTTTCGACCTTCCTTCTCTTACTAAGGAATCCACACACTGATCCCAGGGTTGAATATTGACTGTGACATCTGTCTCCGCTAGTGGACCCAAAAAGGGCTGCACCTGTCAGCTGTTTCTGGTTAACAGCCGAGCTGAAGGTAGGGAGCAAATTAGCTGTTAGAAGGTGGTCCTTTGCTCTTGAAATTCATTGTAGTTTTAAATCCATTTTGAAAATGCATCTTTGAACTCTCTGAGCCAGGAGTAAAAGCCTGGGCCACTTGGTGAGAAGCCCTTTTGCTTAGTGATTGAAAAATCTGGCACTGCCAAGATCTTGGAGCTTTGCAAAGATTTGCTGTTACTTCTTTCTACCATAAAGCAGGTGTCAAGCGAAGACCGTGTGCATGTTTATGATCATTAGGTAGTATTAAAGAGTCATGTCGAGTTCCAGAATGAGAACAAGAATGTTAAATATTCCTCTAGCTGCAGAGCAATTGAATTATTTTCTGACATGTTTATAGCTCCAGAACCAGTAATCAGCTTTTACTCTGAATAGCAGACGTGGCGTTATAAGCCAGTGCTTTGCTGAGAGGTTCATATTTTGAATTTGCATTTGATAATTTAATTTAAATAATACTGAGTGAACACAGTTATACTTCTTAGCAATTGTTAGAGTAATAGGAAAGAATGGAATGCCCAGAGCACTTTTTTTTTTTTTTGGTAAATAATTTTGTATTCCTGAATGGTTTTCACTTCCTTATTATTAACCTTAGCTGTCCTTGAATAAACTGGAAAATGGTAGTAGCCTCTTAAGTCACAAGTATTATGTCTCTTTTTGTTCCATTTTCCCTCTTCCCATAGGAACAATATCTAAGCAATCTTCAAATTTCCTCAAATCTCAATGAGATTGTGAAAGACCTATAGCGAATAAGATGTTGTTTTGAATTAGAGATCAATTTTCTGATAAGATTCTCTGTCCCAGAGAATTTTTGGAAATTTTAACCAAAGTAATTACTCACCACAAGAATAGTGAATCCCCAGATAATGTCCCAAAAGTTTACCAAATAAATGAAATAAATTGCAGAAAGAGTCTCTTCTGTCCAACATCCCCCTCCAAGCTAAAGCTTATTGAATGATTTCAGGATTTTATTGTATAGAAATTTCAAACTTAGATTTCTTTACAGGGTTCATCGACTTCAGGGTAAAACATCCCAGTTTATTTCTAAACACATTGCTATTTCCACTTTGTGCCTTCCCTCTCCCCTTCTTTTTCTAAACCAAAAGTCCTACAGAATCTTCCCAGCTGAGTACTCTGGAGAGCACAGATCTTGAAGCAAGGAAGTGGATTAAATCTGTCCCACCATTAGCTGTTTGGTATTTTTGTTTGTTTGTTTTATTTTGTTTTGTTTTGTGTGTGGCCCTTTAGTCACCTCCAGATCCCTGGATCTTTGTGAAAACTCATATGCCTGATTAAGAAAAGAGTTGCCGGTTCCCAAGTACTGATGATGCCTCTCTCAGTAACATCTTGCACATTTGAATAAGTCACAAAATCATAGGATTCTAGTGTCTGAAAGGAGCCCTCGGCTGAGTTTTCTGTGCCACTGTCCAATTCTTCTTGTCCAACTGCATCCAAATCATTCAGAACTATACTTCAATTCATCTGAATTTCTACCTTAAAAGATGAAGCTAATGAAAGAGAGGTGATAAATCATTTCCAGGCAGCGTGGACATATCCCCTCTGTGTCTTTCTGAGCTGTAACACTGGGATTTAATCCTACCAACCAAAAAAAGGACACTTGAAAGAAGAACTTTGATTTGGGAGCTATGGCTCTAGAATGTTTCTTAGTAGAATGGCTCCAAGAAACAGAGCCACCGTGCTTGAAAAGTCACCGGAACACACGCTGGCAACTCCCAAGGGACTGTGGAAGTGATCCAGGCAATTTAAGGTACTGTTCAGGTGGTAGTAAATGTTCAGGTTCTTCCCAGGAACGAGGCTGATAAAATCCTGTGAACATGGGTACTTCATCATAGCAAATGTAATCATTTTCATTTGTTTTAATTCCATGATTAGTTCTGTTAATAAAAATGTCTGTTTAAGCTATTTAAGACACCCACTGAAATTCTATAATATTAATTTCATGGAAAAATTCCAACAGAACTACATTAGTTTTTCCCCCATTAAGGTAACATTATGGACTTTTAATGGCACTTTCAGCTATAATGGTTTTTATTGACCTAATTATTAAATGAATTAAAATCTGTCTCAGTGCCTTGAAAATTATGTAATAGCAGCATCAATATGAGAACCATGGTTGTTTTCCCTGGGGAAAGAAAGGAAACCAAACATCCATTACAAATATTTGTTTTGTCCAAAAAAAAACCCAATCAAATAATATTTTACTTTAATTCAATGTATTTTCTTTTTATTTTATTTATGACATTTATAATAGGAAAATAATACTTGGTGACAGTGAGTTATATTACACATGGGAAGTTTCTGCTTACCTTGTTTGTCTCCTGTGATGTTCTCTTTTTTCTGATTTCCAAAAATAGGGTGAGAATTTTAGCAGTGTATTAAATATGATATGAAATTTATATAGAAGCTTTAATAATTAGTTTTTAGTATAAAAGTAATATGACCAGGGCTCTA
>PVKS010054410.1:0-10058 GCA_004027875.1 Aplodontia rufa
TCAAGGGCCAAATGTTTTCTCTCATTTGTGGAAGCTAGAATACAACCAGAAACAGTATGATAGATGGCTAAGCTAATAATTACCTCAACATGTTTGAATTTTTACACAAACAAGGGGAACCTTGCCTAGGATGCTGGGGGACGTAGGAAGGGGGCAGGGAGGGGGGAGGGAATAGAAAAGACATCAAGGAGAGCAGAGGGAGGGAGTATGGGGAAATCAACTCAGAGGGAACCTCTGACTTCCATGAGAAGTCCATTTAACACAGGGCTTAATGGGGGAAACATGGAAACATGGGGATCCCAAGGGGGAAACCATGGAATGGCATCAGCCTTGGCTTGCTCTGTCATTATGCATCTGTTCTTGATTGTTTGATAATGATTCCCTCCTAATTGTAAGACCATATTTAATGAATAAAAAAATAAAAATTAAAAAGTTAGATAAATATATATTAAAGTTTGCCAAAGATAGCACAAAAAATAATGTACAGACTAATCATTCTATGGGTGGTTGATACAAGAATTTTAAATAAATATTTGCAAATAGAATATGAAGAAAAATGAAATTTTGTCATTGTCAGGAAAATGGATGGAATATAGTGATTCTTTCAGTGACCAACTCATGGAAAAAAGTGACATTCATTCCAGAATGCTAAGATGGTAAAAAAATAGAGTCTTTTCAGATCATTCATTATCTTAATAAGTTGAGTGACAAAAATAATATGATCATCTTGATGGTTATAAAGAAAGCATTTGGTAACACTATATACATTATTATAGTAATTCTTAGTGAAATATAAATAAATGGAAACTTCTCTTACTTTATTAACGTGCATATGTGTTAGCATGCATATATGCAAATGTGTATATATGTGTGAATAATAATATGTGTATATATATACTTAAACACATACTTCAAAAGCCAGCATTACATTTAAAGTCAAAGCAATAACTGACTTTCCTTTGTCCAGTTACAGTATCATTACTTTTTGGCTCTATGATTGTATATGTGAAAAATCCAATAGAACCAGCTGATAGCTGTGAGAAACAGGGGGAGAGATTAGGAAGATAAATGGCTGCAAATTTAATATAGAAAGTAATTTTCTTGTATACAAATAACAACCAGTTAGGAAGGATGTTCAAAACAAAGTATTCCATTAAATATTGTAACCGAAATCATCCTTTCACCCATCCCTTCAGAAGGAAATAGACTTTGAAATAAATGTGAAAGATAAAGATGAGGAAAATTTTTAGCTTATATCTGTAGAAAAACACCCACAAAATTTACTAAATACAAAGAAATGTTTTCATATTGAATGGGAAGATTAATGGATGAAGGTAATTCTTCCTAAGGGAATCTCTACCCTTAGTATCAACCCAATTAAAATAGATATTTTTATTTAGCAAAATCATATTTAAATTTACCCATAAAATTAATGAATAAGAAGAGCCAGAAAAATCTCTGAAAAGGTTTAGTTATGAGGGAAACTAACCCAACCACATATTAAAATAATAGTCAAACCGTTGTCATTGGATTAGCCAGAAGAGTTAATGGTGTAGAGCAGAGAATTGGGGGGGTGGGGAAGGCAGCTCCAATACATGTGGGACTTTTGTACATGAGTTTGTACATTTCAAATCAGTAAAAAAAAAAAAGATGGATTTTTCAATAAACAGTGTTGGGACAACTGGCTAGCCATTTGGGAGAAAATAAAGCTCAATCCCTATTTCACTCCTTACATTAACTTGAATTCCAGACGGAGCAAAGATTTAAACATTAAAAAGATAAAACCATAAATGTACTAGGAGGAAAATTTTTTTGTAGATGGAAGGCCTTTCTAGGAAAGGCACAACACTCATAAACCATAATGAGAAAAAGAAGGTTAATAAAGTTGACTATGTATATTTTAAAGCCTCTAACTTTAGCAATAACTATTTAAATTTAAAAAGAACATACACTTTGACCTAACAATTACATTTCTAGGAATTTATCCTCTAGTTAAACTCACAAATGTACTTGAAGGAGGAAAAAAAAAATGAAAGGAAGAGAATCATGTATAAGGACGTTCGCCGTAAGATTATTTACAATAGCAGAAACCCTGCTACAACACACACATCCATCAGTACGGGTCGCGTTGGGCCCAATATAGTAAAGTGCAGGGTGAACCACACACAGCCATTAAGAGAGAACACCATAAGTAGCTGTAATGGAAAGCAATCCAAAACACTATTAATTTAACAGAAGCAAGATGCAAATCAGAAATGGGATCATTATAAACACTTATGGAGATGAACATTTGTACTTTGCAATTTACAAAAACTTTATGTCCATTCTATATCAGTTGTATCTCCTTTCTCCCCCGATCACAGTCTCTTTTTCTGCCAGCTCCTTCCTCTTAGCAGAGTGTGTTTTCCAGGGCATTGTTCCCCAGCCTTCTTCACAACGTGGCACAGAGAGAAGACAGGAGTGTTTGTACAGCACCCCAAGGAAGTGCATGAAGTTGCTCATGCCAGCAGTCACCTGGGGGTGAAGGAGTTCAGTGTCCCCAGGGACACTGCCAGGGTGGGACTGACCGCAAGGCTGGTCAACTCCACCTCCCTAAAGCCATTCCAGTTCACTGGGTATAGGAGGCCACCCTCAGGAATCCTAGCAGTGGGAGCCTGGAGATGCAGAGATTGGGGCTCGGAGTGGGAGGAAGGAAGCAGGGGGACCTTTTCCTGGTGCACACTGGGTGAACGTGGAATACAGGGCAGCAATCAAAGCAAGAGTCAAAGAGTGAGATCTGGAAGCAACGTATTAGCTGAGGGGATTATAGCTATGAAGGTGCGGGAGAGAAAAGGACTGGAGGACGGAGGGTAGATGGGGGATAGTCAATACTATAGAGTACATTTGACTCCTATGAGAACCCCAAATATATTAGACAGATGTACAAATCTGGTAATCTCAATATGTAAATTACATGTATATAGTCACTAATTTCTGTAACTTGGGGGAAATACAGAGGAGCCTTGAGATTGGGGAGTGGGGGAAGGAGGGTAGATACTGGACAAGGATCAGGTTAAAGCAACTACGTCCGTACGTATGCTTGTATGAAGGTGAACCAACGAATCCCTTCAGTATGTAAGTTGATGCTGAACCAATTAAAAAGAAAATAGCAAAAAATAAAAGAAATGTTCCCTACATGTCTATTAAAATAAAAATTCCATCTGTGTGTTATAGGGGAAAAAAAGCAAGATCTGGGGACTTGTGCTCAGGCTAGGCAGCTCCAGACCTCAGAAGAGATGCCAGCTATGTCGTGTCCCATTCCAGCAGACAGATTGATATGCATAGGGACTTTCAGGTTTCATCTGAAGATGAGCAATCTCTGCCAGCACAGAGCCCTGGGAAAGTGGTACAAAATGAACAGAGCCAGGTGGGATCTCACACTGCCTCTTGCTAGCTGTGTGACTTGGGCAAGTTACTTCACCTCTCTTGGCAAAGTGACCTTATCTATAATATCCAGTTAGTAGCTCTCTTGCAGGATTGAGAAAAAGGAAAAAAAATGTGGTGGTTTTGCTTCAAATGTGGTATCCTCTTATTTTTTTTTATAACAATCCTGCCAAAAACCAAAAGAACTTTGCCTTCAAGGTAACCCTTACAAGCGGGTTTATCAAATTGCAGAGTGCTAAGAATGCCCCTTCATCCCTCCAAATCTCTCTCCATAGTCCACATGATCACTTATATCTAAAAGCTCTTTTTCCGGGGGGGATGGAAGAGTATTGGGGATTGAACCCAGTGGTGCTTTACACTGAGCTACATCCCCAGTCCTTTTTATTTTCTTTTGAGACAGGGACTTGCCAGTTGCTGAGGCTGGTCTCAAACATGCAATTCTCCTGCCTCAGCCTCCTGAAACCTCTTTAATTCACAGAAAAACACACACATTTTCTCTCTCCCCAAAGGGAAAAGCAATACACTGAAGCCTCTTTCACCCCTAAATGCGAGCAGTCATTACACAAGTCACATGATAACTTTATACTGTTTTCTGATTTTCATGGAGCAAAGTGTGCTAGACTGGACTTACAGTTTGAAACCCAGAGCTGAGAGTCTCCATTCCTAGAGCGAAGCTAAATCTCAGGATCAAGAACAAATTCTTTTCTTTTTCATGTGGACCAGGACCCTCTCCCAGGAAGCTGTCCAATGTGAGTGAAATCCACACTGCTTCCATCCTGAGGAATGGCCATCTCATCTCCAGGAAGCAAGGCCCTGATGCTCATCATGACAGGGGGAAAGGACTTGGAAAAACATCCAGGACTCTTCACTGGCTCTGTCCGAAAGTGACCCAAGTCATTTCTCTAACAGATCATTGGCCAGAACGAGACACACGGTGCATTATAAGTGTTGCAGGGTAGAAGCCTAGAATTTCTGAAAGTAAAGAATCAGACACTAGTGGAACTGATAAAGCACTTGAGAACTTTTCAGTGCCAACAGAGGTCAGCTGTACTTAATCTCAGCAGAGCCCAGGATTGTGCACAGAGCTAGACTTTAGTCTGTGGGTACACATGGGGGCAACCCCCTTTCAGTCAAACCATTACTGAGTGCCCACTGGTTCTTAGGCTCTGTGCTAGGTACATGAAAGAACACAGCCCTTCCTTTAGGAAGCTTAGTCTCTAGAGACAGCTTTGAGTTCAAGTACAAGGTCTTGGTTTATTGTTTCAGTAACAAAGCATTTTTTTAATTGAGGAGTTGTATTATACAATCATAAATGCATACGTAGTAACAATATGATATGCCCCTAATCCTAATCCAGAATCATCTCCACATCACCCCCACCCCAGTCTCTTGACTCTTCTATATTTCTCCCCTAATAGATATAAATGTCTCTCTCTATATGTATATATGTGATTGTGCATTTTCCAAAATTAAATGATTGCATAAGTATTATTTGGTTTCTCCAGTGAGTAAAGAGTAAGATATATTGTTGATTAGCCCCCTAGATCCCTCCCTATCATCCCTCCCACCTCCCCCACCCCTTGCCCCCCCCTCTGCCCCACCTACATATCTATGGTTCCCCTAGATTACGAGCTGCTTCGACTTTGGTGAGACTAGTATATGGGCTTGACCACCTTTCACCCAAGCCTCCACAAATGAGGGAAAACATTGGAGCCTTAAGTCTCTGGGTTTGGCTAATTTCGCTCACGCTCTGTAACTGCATTTTCTAGCATGATCTGAGATGAAGTTCATGTCCAACCAGGCCACTGGGTTTTGTCTACCATGGCAAACTGACAATAACTCCTGACCACCAGACTTGAGATTATGAGCCCACTCACTGCTCAAGTCCAGGGGACACTGTCCTAAGCTTAGCAGTTGTGTTGGCAGCCAGGTGAGAACAAAATAGCATCAGTTAGAAAGGCCGGTTAGAGAAGCTATTTAGGGTCACACAGATCTCATAATGCTGCTGACTGGAGCGTTCATCTGTTCACCTGTGGTTCTCAGAATACATCGTTTGAATCCCCTGGAACTGAATGCAAAGTCAGATTCTTAGGCCCCAACGCGGTTCCTCCCAATTGAGAAACTATGAGTTGGGCACAGAGATGTGTTTTAACAAGTCCTCCAAGTGGTTCAGATACTCCTGCAGGTGGGAGAGCTCAGGTGGTATAGAGTGGAGAGGCCCTCATGACTTCCTTGTCATGTCTTCTTCAGAAGAGCCCATCACAGTAGCCTTGGGAAGGTGGCAGGACACCATTAGAGGGTGCTTGCCCTGAGTTTTCATCCAATTTGTTTCATCTGAAAAGATTTTGAAGCCACCATATCCTGGTTGTTTGCAGTCCTAAGTACAGAGCAGAATCACGTGGAGAGATTTTAACCTCAGAAATTCTGATTCAATACACCCAGACTAGGTCCCAGGTATGCACAATGTTTTAAAGGCTTCCCAGGTGGTTCTAAGGGACAGCCAGGTTGAGCACTATTGGAGTGAAAGCCAGGAAGTAGAGCTAATAACTTTCTTGGCATGTTCCTTCCTGAGTATTGGCTCTTACACTTTTGAGTAGGTAAACATATTGGGGAACTACGCATTTGGGCAGAGATGTGAAATCTATTAAATTCCCACTAAAGGCTCTTCCTGAATCCCCATGGTAGAGCTTCACACTGAAGATTGTAGATAAACCTGATCCCCCCTCTCCTTGCCCCCAACTCCTCCATCCCCACCATAAAACTCAACAGATATTGCTGCTTTGCATGGGGCTAGCATTCAGGCCTTCTCCTATCTGGGTAGGACAAATTTCTTGAAGATGAGAAGAAACATCAAATTAATATTAATATCAAATCAAGCCCCCTCAATAAGAATCACTCTGGTGTGACAAGTTCCATCTCCAGCCCATGCCATCTCCCGATTCAACATATTAATGCTGCGCTGACCTTCCTAACCCTATCTGTGCAATCGGCCAGGTACCATGAATAATAAAAGACTTAGGACCAGTGGAGAGTAGCATCTCTTCACCTGGGATGAGTGTGGGCCAAACTCTGCTGTGGCCTGTGCCTCCCTAGGAAGTTTGATATATTTCAGATTTTCTACAGGGTTGGAAGCAGAAGTTACCAAACTGTCCTGGGAAGCAGTTACGTCACTGTAATCATATATTTTCATGTTCATGAACGTGCGCACACACACACACACACATATACATGCAGTGTTCAGATCTCAAACCTTTTGAAGACATTGAGAGCTCCACTGGATAATGTAGGGTGTTGCCTGGTGCTTTCTCAGTCTCTTGCCTGAGTAACTGTGACAAAATTTTCAACAATCTGTCCTCCCTCCTTTCTTTACTACCCCCTTGAAGTGAAGGACTCATTAGAGTATGGCTTCAGCAAGCCAGACCTTTCTTTGCTTCTCTTTGGAGAGACCAGATCCCCATTCCGAATCTTCCTATGTGATGGGGCAAGTTATCTAACTCCTCTGCATGTCGGTTTCTTTATCTGTGGATAGGGGTGATATTATAGCCTATCTCAAGGGATTGATGCATGAATTAAGCAAGGTGGTCAGGATGGGGGCTAGACACAGAGTAGCCGCTGAATGAATGAATTGGGGCTCTTTCCAAATGCTTACCAATAGTCATCTTGGTTATTAGTTTAAAGGTTCAAAGATGTGGAGTTTTTTGAGGTCACAGGTACCATCAGGAGGCATGAACCTCACAGAAGATAGTCATTCTTTGGTATCCGTGGGGGATTGGTTCCAGAAGCCCCCTGCCACCTCCCCACACACAGACATACACACAAAACACCAAATCCTCAAATGCTGAAATAATTTATATAAAGTGTCATAGTATTTGCATATAATAAATGCATCCTCTTCTGTGCTTGAAATAATCTCCAGATTACTGATAATACCTAATACAATGTAAATGTGATCCAAATAGTTATTATCCTGTATTGTTTAGGAAATAATGACAAAGAGAAAAGTCTGCACACATTCAGTACAACACATTCAAAAACATTTTCAATCCAGGGGTAGCTGAATACATGGATGCAGAATGCACAAATATAGTGGATCAACTATCCAAGGGACTTACAGGGGTCTTTCTAACACTCAGAAGCCAACTAAGTCTGGCATATAAATTGTTGCTCAATGGTTGCTGAATTGAAGAAGAAGGAGGAGGAGAAGAAGAAGGAGGAGGAGGAGGAGGAGGAGGAGGGATAGATAAACAGCACCAACTATAAGCCAGAGTCACAGGACTCAGGCTTTCACAGTCTAGGGATATATCTTAGAGGGCCACCAATTGACCCAGCCCTTTGCTCCAGACCACACTGTGGCCAGGATGCCTGAATAATGTGGCTTCTGTTCCTGTTGAAGTGCCTTATTCTCACTGTCTTATGATGTCCAAGCCCTGTTGTCCTACCTGACGCTGGGCACAAAGTACAGCCTCAGCCAGGACTGTACCCAGCCTCCTGAGCCCCCACCCCACGATGGACATCATTTACCCTCACCCCACACCTCCTCTTCCTGAAAGCCTCTCCTCTCCCTTTGGAACACCTGGGTCCTTCCTGGCCTGTTTTTTTTTTTTTTTGGTGGGGGACAGCTTTTGCATCCACCTCTCTTTATTTTTTGTTTATTCTTATTGTTTTAAAGAGAGAGAGGGACAGAGAGAGAGAGAGAGAATCAATTTTATTTAGTTTTTCATGTGACTTTCATTGCTCCAACAATTCATTGTGTACCTGGTGCTGGGGTTCAAACCTGCATCATTGTGCATGCCAGGCAAGCGCCGTAACCACTGAGCCACTGCTCCAGCCCCTTCCACATCTCTTTAGAGCTCTCAGTAAATATAATTGATTTTGTGGAAAACCTCAAAAATATTGCTTCATCTTTAGGAGACTTTTAGTAGTCAAATGCGATTAAATATAGCCACGCTAACTAGGTCTACTGAGCATTTCCTCTGAACCAGCCACTGTTCTGCAAGCTGTACATGGGTCAAGTCATTTATTCCTCACAGCAACTGCATGAGATGGGGAGTATTATCATCACTGCTAGCCAGGAGGAAATTGAGGCACTGAGATGTTTCAAAACATGCCGGAGGCTAGACAGCTAACAACTAATGAACAAAAGGACAAAGTCAAGCTCTTTGTGGCTTCCACCACAAATGTGCTTAATGTGCCGCTGCATTTTCTTGATTCCTATATAATTTGATTATAACAAGGAGGCCTAGCAATATGTTAAAATGAGTTGGGAAAAAATAAAAATAAAAAAATGAGTTGAGAGCAATGTTTGGTGAATTTAAAATGCAATGAGATGTCTGGGAATGGTCAAAGGCTAGCCCTTTGTTATTTTTTTCAGACGCTCTGACAATTGGTTCCTGCAAACTCGTCAAGGAGTAGAAAAATCACAGGCCTTGGGTTTAGAGAGATTCAGCTGCCTTGTTTCTGTTTTGACTTCTGCTTTTTTTTTTTTTTTATGTCCTGGAGTAGGTGATTTAAGCTCGTTAGCCTCAGTTTCATATTTGAATTGGGAAGAATAACAATAACCTACTGGCTTTTAATCCAGTACTTTTGTTTCTGGTTCTATTCTGTACACCAAAGAAAGAGGCTCCCAAACCACCTTTTGCAGTCTGATGCCAGCTAGATAGGGATTCGTCACACCAATGGGAGAGACTGGTGGGAAACTAAAAGCAACATTAAGGAGAGTCCTGTTGTCCTTCTGACTTTGGAAGTGGGATTGACAGACAGCAGCATGTCTCAATGCTCATGGGTTGTCACAATAAAGGCAATTATGACTTGTAACAGCCGGTGGGGTGACAGTGGAAATGAGGACTGTAAGATTCAGGATGGGATGGGTGTTTCTGACTTTCCTGGACAGCTTACAGAAGACAATGGCAAGCCTGGGACTTAAATTTCTCAACTCAAGGCCTAGTCACAGATCCAGAGAGTTTCTGGAATGATAATTGAAAAATTATTTTGTTGTTGAAGACACAGAACTGATATAGATCCAAAATTCTACCCCATAGGTTGGAGAATTACAATAATTTGAATTAATTGACTCATCAGGTCTTTACGTGGGTGTTTGAGGACTGATTTTGGAAGGAGTAGGATACCAAGAATTGAATTGGAGTCATCTGAATGGACTTACTCAAGTCTGAGGAGCCCCTAGTCACCGAGTTCCCTTGCCAGTGAGAACAGTCTCCTCTTCCCATCTGGGAAACTCATTAGTTTTTATACCTCACCTAAGGAATAAATTTCACCTTATGAAATAATGCTGATTCTTCTTATGATTCACTCTCTCTGACTTTTATAGTTTCCATATCCATAACCAGAATCAGATTCCAGAAACCCTAAGGGCAAAGTTTTAAAGGATACAGCTTTAGACACAAAAATAATTGGAAGATTTTTTCATTATATTGGCATGATCCTAAATTAGAAGATAAATAGAGATGGAAACATAGACATGGTTTCCAGGGCTTTTAGACCAAGGGAAATGAACAACATAATTGTACCATTTGAGACACATTTTAAAGATGGGTAATCAATTAGACTTCATAGCTCCCTCTGGCAAGAGGATGAAAATATCTCTGTACAGAGGATATTTGCTTTGCGTTAAGGGCAAG
>PVKS010054411.1:0-10071 GCA_004027875.1 Aplodontia rufa
GAAGCACTGCAACAGTGAGTCACCACTCCAGCCCTTCCTTGTGTACTTCTAAGAAAAAAGTTTACTTTGAAACAGCGTGCTGTGTTGCACTGGAGCAGTCTCATATATGTCGTGTTTACCTTGACTCTTGATTTCTTTAACAGGCCATGTTGAATGACCAACATGAACTGTCTAAGTTGGTGTAAGTATACCTTATGGTGGTCACACAGTGAAGGAAATGCCTAGTGACACATTTCTCAGAACATTTCCTCATTGTCGAAGTGAAGCATGACTGCACTTAGAGGAGACACAAAGGATCATGGGTTTATGACCCACCTGACTTGATGGGATTATGTCCTAAGGCAGTTTCAGCTGACAAAAGTTTTGGTCAAAGAAGAGAGATTTTGTGAAGGGAATGAAGAAATAAAAGGAAGAGTAAGAGAGTATTACATCTTCTTTTAACCTGGAGAGTCAAGGGATTTTATTTATGGCTTAGGAAAAGAAATGGAAGTATAAGTACAAGAATTTCTTATTATCCGAATCTAATACATTCCTGAAAATATGTTGGAAAGCAAATATGCAGATAGCAGTAGAGTATTTTCCATGGTTCAAATGGAAATAAAAATACACTACATTTGCTAGCTATTAAAAATAAGCCATTTTCTTAAATTTTACTAAAACACACTGAAACATTTATACAACAACCCACCAAAGACTTCTGTGAATTATAAAACACTTTAAACACCAATTATCTAATTATTTAAGAGTTACAGAAATCATTAGTGGATGTATTTCTGGGCAATAGGGAATAACACTATGGAGTATTGGATATATACTTGATTTTACCTGTTCCCTTCAATGACATGAACTGCAATTTAAATAAGCAATGTAATGAGACATTACATATAAGAACTAAATCAGACCCATATTTGATAGTTCTGGAGGAACCTGAATAAGCACCAAGACCCATTAAGAAGTAAGCCCTCAGGGCAAGAATGGGAGCATAATGCCTACTATATTCAAACAAGGCTCTAAACTCTTGCAGGAGTCATTCACAACCCTTTGGCTGAGATTGCATGCAGATTCACTAGAGCCAGGTCCCCCTTCAGAGACTGAGATTTTGACAGCCGGTTTTCCAATGGTTATAGCCAAACATTGCCTTTGAGAGTTCAGAGATCTAGCTAAAGTCAACCCGTAAAGGAAGCACACATGGTCTACAGCTGTATGGAGAAGGGAGGGGAAGTAAGAGGGTGATGCCAATGAGTGAAAGCCTCATTTTCAAAAGTTGTTGAAAAATACCCATAAAAATGGTAAAGCAGCAAACACTAGTATAAGATGATGACTTAGAGATGTGCTGTTAGACCCCAGAAGATAAAAAAATGGAATTAGCTACAAGAGTACCAAACACTTCTTTTGTAGAGCAGTACTGGGGTCTGTAGAGAACTTGCTTTGAATTATTCTTTACTTGATTATAAAGCTCCAGTGTTCATATTATCCCTAAAAATAACCTTTATTTTGTTCTTTTAAAAAAGCAAATCTGGTCAACTCATGTTGCAGGTAAAATACTCTTTAAGATTGCCCTATTCCACCACCTTCTTCCCTTCATTCAAAAATTCCCTCCTTAACTTTTCATGATCTGGGTCTAGATTCTATTTGCAGTCTCAATTTCTGTTTTGCCACATAGAATTGCTTGTACTTCTCTTTATTCCTAGACCACTTTCTCCCCTCCTTCATTTATCTGACTCCTCTGGGCCCTTAAGAGCCTCAGTTTTGGGAAATTTATCCTAAGTCCCCAGGCCAAATGTGACCAAATTTGTGTTCCTATACAATGCTGTATACAACTCTATCCTAAAACCTTCCATATTTTGTGTTCTTGGTTAATTTGTCAAAGATCTATTGACTACAAATGTGTGGATTTATTTCTAGGCTGCCTTTTCTATTTTGTTAATATAAGTGTGTTTTTATGCCAGTAATATATTGTTTCATAGTACATTTTAAAATTAGGTGGTATGACGCCTTCAGCTTTGTTCTTCTTGCTCAACATTGCTTTGGCTATTCAGGGGTCTTTTAAGGTTCCATAAAAATTTTAGGATTTTTTTCATTTCTGTGAAAAAAGCCCATTGACAGGACTTGTCTTGAATCCATAGATTGTTTTGAGTAGCTGGACATTTCAACAGTATTAATTTTTCCTGGATTCTCCTCACCTCTTTAGATGCTCTTTCTGAGTGTGCTTTGCTAGCTCTTTCTCACTGATCTTTCTCAGGGACCCAGTTGGCCAGAAAACTCCACATCATTTGTTTCAGTTGGGGTGCAGAATAAGAAAAGAGGGTGAGAGTCTCATATATTCAGTTTTGTTCTGTCATTCTATTGATTAAAGTTTTCTAAGGCTCTATATTGCCCTGAAAAATAAAATTGTACTCATCTCTAGAGCTTCTTCTCCTGCTCTTATCCTCCATGCTGTCTCCTCTCAGTTCACCAAAGATGAGCAGCTCCTGAGGAATAAGCATATATTCTTCCCTTGCCAGGATGGATCAATCTCTCTTTCTCTCTCTCTTTCTCTCTCTCAAAGCTACTTCTTAAAAGGCATCTTCCCTGCATTGAACTTTCAGTTGGATTCAGAACTTTATGGGAATCCTCAGCAATCTTGCATCTTCCTTAGAAAACATTAACCACAATTGATAATTATATACCCACATATATGTAATTTGTGATATTATGTGATATTTTACACAATGATGTATGCCTTTTCCACTAGACAAAAAACTACCTGAAGAAAGGAACACATGCATGGTGCTCATCAATCTCTCTCCAGTACCCAATAGAAGGACTAGAACTAGGAGGAACTCAATATATATTTGTTATGTGAATGAACAAATGAAACTGTTAGGCTCAGTTTCTTCACCTTTAAGTAAAATTAAGAGAGGATGATTTTTCACTGATGAATAGTTATACCAGTTTTGCTTACTTCACATGATATTTGTAGAATAAACAAAGTATTGTATGTTTAATTTTATGGGGACATCATGGAATATACATTCCAAAGGGGAAATTGATTGATTGATTACAAGGTCATTGTTGAACGTGGAGCATTGTAGTAAAGCCACAGTGTAATTGCTTAGAAAGCCAGTGATCAAATAAAGAGAGTGACAAGTCTATAATTGGAGGAGTGGCACAATTGAGGCATTTTTTTCTGAGATGAAGAGAGGTGTGCCTGTTTGTACACTAACAGAAAAATCGAGTACAATGGGAGAGTGTGAAAACTAACCGGATGAAATGTTGAGTGAAATAAGCTAGTCACAAAAGGACAAATACTGTACAATGTCCCTAGCATAGTCAAACTCATCATGGCAAAAATTAGATTTTTTTGCCTTGGAATGAGGAAAAGGGAGGACAAAGAGGAATTATTGCTTAATGAGTACAGAGTTTCAGTTTCTTTTCTTTTTTTTCCTTTAAAGAGAGAAGGACAGCAAGAGAGAGAGATAGAGAGAATCAACTTTTATTGAGTCTTTCACATGGCTCTTGATGCTCCAACACCTAGCTGTGTACATGGGTGCTGGGGCTCGAATCCGTGCACTTGCGCATGCCAGGCAAGCGCTGCAACCACCGAGCCACGGCTCCAGCCCCATAGAGTTTTATTTTCATGAGATGAAAAAACAAGTTCTAGTAATGTATGATGGTGATGGTTGCACAATAATGTACATTTAATGCAGCCGAACGGTAGACTTCAAAATGTTTAGGATGATAAATTGTATGCTATGCATTAGGAAAGTTAGGTGTGAAACCTAACTGGATTTAATTATCGCTTTGATAATGTATCAGTAGTAAATTTTGAGGGCTTGGGTTTTAGCTCAGTGGCAGAGTACTTGCCTATACACTTGAGGTGCTGGGCTTAATCCTTAGCACCCCATAAAAATTAATAAAGGTATTCTGTTCATCTACGCTGAAATTTTTTAAAAATATGACTCTCTTTCAAATACAGACTAATCATTCATCAAAGATTTGAAAATCCAAATAGAGTTGTCTCCTTAATTCCCTAGAAATGGCTTTGATACACAAGGACAAAAGCTTCTGCCTTGTGACCACATAATGTGATACATGTGACCCTTCCCCCTTAGTCACTGCTGATTGATCTAAGCATGATACTTGACATAATATGTGACCTTTCAAACCTGATATAAAATGTCTTTTCAGCAGTCTCAGAAAGAAACATGAGACTCAGTAACAGAACAACACAAAGGGGAAAAGGACAGTCTTTCCTACCTTTCAAAGAGTAACATTTAGTTCTTTCCTTCTGATAGTTCACAGAGGCAACAAATGGATCCTGCCTATGCCCAGAAGAAAAACATGAAAGATAACAATTTCTGGCATAACAATAGCCCTGGCAGGGCCCTCTGTACCTGGCAGAGCAGTGCTTAATGGTCACTTGCTATTCAGAGCCGTGCAATACTACATTTGGTTTATCCAATAGTGGCTGTAGCATCGGCTCTGGTAGAGGAGCAGCAGACAGTGCAGTGGTAGTCCTAGAGGAAGCAGATTGCAAGCACACCAGAGACATCTAAAAATGATTGAGGTGCACTTTGCAGGAAATGTTAGTGAAAATAGAATTATTACTTCAGTGTGACTTCATTTGTCCTCAGAAATCAGAGAGGCCTACTAATACAGTACCATGGGCAGCACCATCTGTGACCCTGGGAACTCAATTTGGGGTGCTGGACAGTGAATAAGCTTGGAAAAGCCCTTCCATTCTTCCAGGGGAGGCTCTCTCCAAGTTAAGCCATAGGGACTAGTGGTTCCTTTCCTAGCAGGGGACAGGCAACATCCCATAGTCCCCAAGAATTCTCACTGTTGAGCCATTGGCATCCCAAATAAGTTCTAGAAATTGGGACCCTCATGCCTCAGGATTTGGAACCTCAAATCATGACTTCTAGGCACCATGAAGCCTATTCTTTCTCCCAGTAAACAGTACAAAAAGGGAGACTTGGAGTGTGGACTCATCCCTCCACTGTGGTGCAGGGCCACTTTCTGTGTCCAGTCGCTCCCATGACTCAGTATACCTCTCTGTGGGAAGATGGGAAGAATAGGAAAGTACGACTGAGTTGTGTTCCTCTAAAATTCATTGTTTGAAGTCCTAAACCCTAATACTTTGGAATGTGACTATATTTGAGGATAGAATTTTCAGAAAGGTGATTAACATAGAATGAGCTCATGAGGGTGGGCCATAATGCAATATGCCTTGCATCCTTATAGGAAGAGAGGAAGACACAGACACACAGAGAGATAACCAAGTGAAGACACAGGGAAAAGATAGGTATCTACAAGTCAGGGGATGATGTCTCAGGAGAAACCAAGTCTGCTGATACTTTAATATTGAGCTTCCAGCCTCCAGAACTGTGAGGAAGTAAATTCCTGTTTAAGTTACCTGGAGTGCAGTACTTGGTTAGAGCCCTAGCAAGCTGAAACATACTGTTTCTTATCATACTGCTTCTTGGCTACTTGAGTTCTGCCTTCTTCATAAACCCTATTTCTGAGCTCAGTTGTATTCAATCTTCAGAGTGCATCAGCATGGCATCTGGAGGGCTTATTAAAACACAGACTGATAGCCAGGCATGATGGCACATGCCTGTAATTCCAGTGATTCAGAAGGCTGAGGCATGACAGTCCCAAGGTTGAGGCCAGCTTAAGCAACTTAGCAAGGCCCTGTCTCAAAATAAAAATATAAAGGACTAGGGATGTAGCTCAGTGGTTAAGCATCCCTGGGTTCAATACCCAGTACAAAAACAAAAATAAAAGTAACCCTGCCCCCAAACAGCCAAACCCAAACAGACTATTGGGTCTTATCCTTGAGTTTCTCATTCAGTAGGTCTGGGATAGGGCCAGGGAATCGACATTTTTAACAAACCCCCAGAGATGTTGATGTTGCTGGTCCAGGGACCACACATATAATATTGTGGGGCTGGTCCTGAGCCTTGGTGCACAGATAGTTGATAACACATGTGTGACAACCTGACAAGATAGGTGCCATACAGAGAATGATGACTACATAAAGAAAACATGATAACCACAAGTGGTACTTTGGGTCCCTCCACAGCATGGTTGGTGATATTATAAGCAGATCGTAGAAGCTGTCATGCTGGCTACCTTCCAGGAGGTGAGCTGATGTGGGATGGGGGGCAGGATGGGGTCACTCAAAGGTGACCTCTAATGGGTCACTCACACAAATAATCCTTTCTCCAGGAGGGTGGTCAGTATCCCAAGGAAGCTTCTAAATAATAGGATATGGCAAGGGCTATGGGCAGTCCCTCCCACAGTGTTGTCACATCATTTAAGACTCCTTTCTAGTGGGCTGGAGAGGTCCACTTACCTTAAGAAGCAAGCAGCCATGTTGTGACCTGCTTCAGCCTCTAGGACTTCAAGAAAGCCTATGATTATGAGCTGGCAAAAAGCCAGTCCTCACACATAGAGCACAAGGAAGTCAATTTTGCCAGCACTTATGAGAGCTTGGAAGAGGAGCCTAAGTTGCTGGTTAGAATTCAACTTGACAATCACCTTCACTGCAGCCTTGTGAGACCTCAGCAGAGACCCTGGCTAAACTGTGCTCAGATTCCTGACCCATGGAATATGAGAAAAAATGTACTACACAGCTACTAAATTTGTGACAATTTATTACACAACATTAGAAAACTAATAGGGGTGAGGAGCATAGAGGATAAATATAGCCAGTTGCTGTTCAATAAATAGGCTGGGAACTTTTGTTGAATGAGATTGCTTAGTTTCCAGGCCTGATGCAAACGGTTGCTTCTGAGGAGGCCCCAGACTGGCAAAAGCTCGAGAACATCAGGCTGAGCCCAAAGTGGAGGCTGATGTAAACACCTTTTTGCACAGAATTAATTGTCAACTTTGAGCATTCTAACTTTAGCAGCACCACCTCAGCATCTCACCACATTTGACATTCAGTGACTCAGGAACCCAGGAGCCAGCTCGTGTGCCTGCAATAGGAACAGAGTTTGTGATCTGGAATGGGCTGAGGGCTACTGGTTTAAGCTAAATGAAGCACTGACTGGGATGTTCATTTAGCTGCCCCCGTGCTTTGCTTGGGTTGCAGTTCTTTCTGCTACTTGGTGAAGACTCTTGGCTGGAACCCGGTGTTTGCTCTGACATGGACTGGGTTTGGTTACATAGGTTTGACCATTCGCAAGTTTCTTATGAAACTTGTGTTCATCATTTGGATCTGCAAATTTAGTGAAATGCAACTAGTGGAAAAATCCAGTTACAGATTATGAGGGTGGAAGGGTAGACAAGCAGAGTGTGCGGCAGCATTGCCTTAGCCATTCAAGATGTCTGATACACATGCCTGACATCACTGAGAAAGATCTGAAGGCTTTCCTCAGCCTCTCTAGGGATCTTAATGAAGCTCTTTTTCTTCCCTAGGGCTGTTCCCCCTTGAGGACTGCTGTTTAAGTCTGCTGGGTCTGCCATAATAAAGTAGTACCACAAACTCGGTTGCTTAAATGACAGAAATATATTGTGTCAGTGTCCTAGAGGTTAAGTCTGAGATGAAGGTATGGGCAGGGTTGTTTCTTCTGAGGCCTCTCTCTTTATCTTCTAGGTACTGTCTTTTCCCTGTGTCCTCACATAGTCTTCCCTTGTGTATATCTATGTCCTAATCTTCTCTTCTTATTAGCTTATCAAAGGACTTTATGAGATCTTACCCCTTCCAATGGTGTCCATTTACATGGAATGCTATAGCAAAGTACCACAAAGTGGGTGGCTTAAACAACAGGAGTGTTTTGTATCATAGTTGTAGATGCAAGAAATAAGAGATCATGGTGCCATCTGGGCTTGTTTCTTCTGAGGGCTTTGAAGGAAGAATCAGTTCCAGGTGTCTCTTTGGTTGATAGTTACATCACCCCAATCTTTGCCTTTGTTTTCACATAGTGCTCACCCTGTATGTCTGTGTCCAAATATCTTCTTCTTGTAAGGACACTAGTAATATTGGATTAGGGACTCAACCCATTCTACTATTATCTCATTTTAACTCAACTAATTATTCCTTTAATGACTATTTCAAAATCAGATTATTTTGGGGGGGTACTTGGGGTTAGGATTTCAGAATATTAATTCAGAGGGGGGACAAAATTCAGTTCATTTTAAATAGTATTTGTGGCAAGGCACTAGCTTTGGGATGGCCTGTAAGGCCTGCTTCTCTGATGGGGAGTGTTTTGTCCCATGTTTGGTACAGCCAGCTTCATATGCTCATTGACCTAATGGAAGTTGAAATCTTTTGTATGTTTCAGATGGTCTCTTTCAGTCACCGTTACTCTTATTACACAGACTTTGAGTTAAATGCTGTATCTGAAATGTCTAGAAGTTGTTATAGTCTGAAAGCTGCATCCACACCATCAAATTCATACATTGAAGTCCTAACCTTTAATATTTCTTGCACATAATACAGGGTGATGGCAGTTTGCTGACACTCTTGGGTTATGTAGTTAATCAGAGATTTGGGCTCCACTGTAGCTGGGACCTTTGGGAATCCTCTACTGTACTTTTTAACCTGACTTCCTGATAAGCATGTGTGGGGAAGGTAGGAACGTGAGCAAGAGAGAAGTCATATTAGCTCTTAATTGGCTTGGGTTTGTCAGATCCTGAGAAATGGAAATGAGGATTCTTCATGCAAGACATAGCCTCTTTTCCTCAGTCTAACAAATGTGCTATCACTTCCCTTGAATAACAGCTGGAAGGGTACAGAATGGTATACCAAATATGTTCACTCATAACTGGTCATTTTCTCCTTGGCTGCACAACTTAGTTATGCTTCATAGCTCCTCTGCTGTTGGATGGGCCAAACAAGTAAGTTTGTATACATGGAGGTGCCTCCGCATCTGTCTAAAGTTCCACTCCAGAGGAATCTGAATTCTATTTCTAGCTAATCTATTCTCTGATGGTTATGTGACCTTAGAAAAGTCTGTATCCTTCTCTTGGAGGGTTTCTTGCCCCCATGAGTCCAGTCATAGCATTGGAATAGACAGCTGCCTTGAGAGGGAATGACCTCTTGTTCTAAGCAGAGGTGGCAATCAGGAGTGTCTTGTCATTAGTGAATTGAATCAGAGGATAATGAAGGTGAGAGCTGACCCTCAGCAGAGTGCCAGGAAGAAGGCTGGTGAGGAAATTGCATAGCAGATACCATTTACTATTTGTAGAGTAAGCCATCTCTTCTTGTTACTGTGTTTCATACTATAGATTTAAAGGCAAAATGCAAGAAAATATATTTCCTATAACCAATTACCCATTTATATCAGATTTTTATTTTAAATACTTTTATTTTCTACGTACAACTTATATTCCTGGCTCTCTCTCTGTTTTTGTTCATATCTCTCTGGCTCTCCTTTGTTTTGGTCTACCTTTCTCTTCTCTTGTCAGGGGATGCAGACATGTCAGTTCCCAGGCAGGTGCAGTGGCACATGCCTGTACTTCCAGTGACTTGGTGAGGGGATTAAGGCAGGAAGATCTGGAGTTCAAGATCAGCCTCAGCAACTTAGTGAGACTCTCAGGAACTTAGCAAAAGTCTTGGTACCATAAAATATTCAGAACTGTTGTATAAAAAGAATGGAATAAGCCCATTAAATGAGTTCAAGGGAAAGTAGCAAGCTAGTACCAAGTGTCCTGAATGGGGGTGTGCATATGCATGAACAGAAGATAGACTTGGTTCTCCTCAAAGACCTCTTCAGATCTGGCATTGAATTCCCTTCCCACCCAACTGTCAGCACCATAGAGTTACTCTCAGGCAGGAGACCAATGACAGGAAGTGATGCTGGAGCTCTCCTTTTAGCACACCTGTGTTGAGCGGAGCTTCCTGACATTTATAAGCCCCTTTAAAATCTTTCAGAAAATTGCCTTAGATATTTTCATCTCTGTGGTTTGTGTATGAAAATTGTGGCTGTGAGTGTTAGTCTTGATGCATCAGTGTTTGTATGAGTCTCCAATTGGGACTTAATTTCTAACTGAAAGCAAATTTTGAGCCATGGTGTTCAAACCTCAATAAGTGCTTTGCTTATAAGTCCATTACTGTTAAATAGGAGTATTTAGATATTT
>PVKS010054412.1:0-10066 GCA_004027875.1 Aplodontia rufa
TAAAAAAAAAAAGAAAAAATGCATACTCCCCCATACCAGTGATGAGGTATGCCAAGGGAATACAGGAGCCAACTGAATGAGCTACCAGTGGCCACAGGTAGGGCAACTTAGCAACAATGTCAATACAGTAATACTGGAGCATAATCCAAAGCATAAAATGAATATTCATTAGCAACAATATAAATAAATAGCTAAATGAATAAAACAAATGATAAAGAATAAATAAATTTCTAACGCAGAAGAATTCAGAATAAGTTATGTAGATACTCCATCCTTAACACTGTAGAGCATGACACCCATTTCTTAACTGTGAGCTACTCATGTGACTTTCAAAGAGAAAGGGAGGGAAAATAAGGAACAAAAGTGGAAAGGTGGCAGATATTATCTCAAGTTAGGTGACTAAGGTACAGTGTGTAATGACAACTACGATGGCAATGATAGACTATAACCTTGACATGAGGTGATAATCAGGCATGGCTCTTCACATCTATGATGACCTTCTCCAAAAGGCATTCCTGCAGCACAGTCATGAGAAAAACATCAAAATACATCCCAGCTGAGCAACCCTCTACAAAATACTTCACCAGCACTCTTCAAAACTGCCAAAGCCAACGAAAACAAGGGAAGTCTGGAAAACTCTCAAAACAAAGAGGAATGTGAGAGGACATTAAGACTAAATGTCAGTGGCCTCCTGGATGGGTTCCCGAAACAGGAAAGAACACTAGGGGAAAACTAACGAAATTCGAATAACAAGTGGAATTTAGTTAATAATATGCCGATATTGGTTAATTTATTGTGAAAATGTACCATACTGATATAAGATGTTGATAATAAGGACAAGAGGGGTTGGAGCAGTGGCTCAGTGGTTGGAGTGCTTACCTGGCATGCACGAGGACCTGAGTTCAATCCCCAGCACCACATACACAACTAAGTGTCAGAGAAACAAAGGCCAGATGAAAAACTAAATAAAGTTAATTTTCTCTTTTTCTCCTTCCCTTCCTCCCTCCCTCTCTTTAAAAAGAAAATAATAGGGACAGGAAGATATGGAATATGTGAGAACTCTCTGAATACTCTTCACAATAGTTCTACAAGTTGTAACTATTCTAAAATAATTTTTTTAATTTCTTTCCGGGAGCAAACACCAGATATGTACAGAGTATCAAATACTGCAAAAGTTTCAGGCTTCTCAATAAATCTGGTGAAATTTAAAAGACAATGGTAAAGTGCCTTCAAAATTATGATCGCCAAACTAGAATTCTATACCCAGCCAAACTGTCAAAGATGATGATAGAATAAAGATACCTGCAATCATCCCATGTTTGAAATAATTTATGTCTCATTTACCCCTTCTTAGGAAGCTCCTGGAGGGTGTGCCCCAGTGATACAAGGAGATAACAGGGCGAGAGGAGGCTTGGGATACAGGAAATAGAAAATTCAACACAGAAGAAAGTCAAAGAATGATGAAAGATGATCCCAAGATGACAGACATGCGTCAGGTGTTGAGATCAAGGGGTCCAGACTGGAGCACATCAGAGATACAAAGAAAGACTTCTCCAAGAAATGTGAACATTTTGAGAAGATATTTAGACAGCTGGTAGAGATTCTGAGATTGGACTAGTAGTTATGGAATCATCAGCAAAACCAATGCAAAGATCAATTCTAGGGCGAACAGTGATTCAAGAAAGGAACAATATCATAGAATACTCATGTTACAAAAGCATGTGCACAATTAAAACAAGGTAAACTATCCCACCAAAATTAGGAGCTAAAAATGTTGGGAGGATGGGTGGTAAGGTGTTAATCAGCTTTTGCTAGATTATACTACAGTTTAAAAAAAATCCCAATGGATTACAAGAACAAAACCTGTTTCTCATTCGTGTACTCTGCAGCCCAGCTCTGGGCCAACGGGGGCTGCACTGCATGCCTTGCTCATTGTAGGATCTAGGCTGAAGGATCAGCCCCTCCTTTGGGACATCTCCATTTTTTCAACAGAGTTGAAAAACTCCCCAATCAGATCATGCAATGGCTCTTAAGTTTCTGATCAGAAGTGGCACACATTGGGGCTGGAGCGGTGGCTCGGCGGTTATGGGGTTTGCCTAGCACCCGCAAGTACGCAAGTTTAAACTCCAGCACCACATACACAACGAAGTGTTCAAGGAATGAAAGTCACATGAAAAACTAAATAAAAATTGCTTCTCTCGGGGCTGGAGTGGTGGCTCAGCAGTTGCGGCATTTGCCTGGTGTGTGCTAGGACTTGAATTCAAACCCCAGCACCATGTACACAACAAAGTGTTGGAGCAAAGAAAGCCACATGAAAAGCTAAATAAAATTTATTCTTCCTCTCTCTCTCTCTCTCTCTCTCACTATCTCTCTCTCTTAAAAAAATTGCTTCTCTCACTGTCCCCTTTAAAAAAAAAAAGTGCATACATTGCTTCCACTCACATTCCACTGGCCAAGCTAATCACATAGTCATGTGTAAAGTCAATCCTTCCCCTAGAGATGCAAGTCATGTGACAATGGAAACAGGCGTGCTATGCCCTCACAGGGAGGTACAGACCAACCAGAGCCATAGCACAGTTGATGAATGGTCATGCGGACTGCAGCGTTGGTGGAGGGTAGGGCAATGAGAGAACTAGATTCTCCCTTCCACGAGCGGAAACCAACAGATAATGCCGGAAGCTGAACAATCAGCAAGGAGCCATTTGAATCTGTTTTTTAGAAATATGGAGATACCACAAACGTTCAGGAGCAAGAATCAAAGGCAGTTCCTTTCTGAAGAGGACTGGTGGGGGGATAGAGGATTATTTTTCATAAGTTGGTTATTAAAAGGTGACAAGTAGCAACAGAAGAGCCAAGCTGCTCTTATTGCCTAACTTCACCGTGTCATGGTTACTTCCCTCTCTGTTTCTGATAGTTAAAAGTGTATATAAATCTCTCTAAAACAAAGCAAGTGAAATCATTGACAGCTACTATTATAACACCCCTTCAAAACCCACTACCTAGTCACACATCCTCAGTAATGACACTCCTTCCTACACAAGGAAAACTTACATTTTCCTTTTTTCTTTTTTAGTCAATTCCAAATAATCCAAGCCACAAAGAAAAAGAATGAACAATGCAGAAACTGATAACAATATAATTCAGAAGTCACACGACTAACTTCAGATGCATCAACGCTACTGCAGTGGGGGAGATTCTCTCACCTCTACACCTGAATCCAGCTAATATTCAGATTCTTTGCCCTTGCACTGATTAGGTTAGGAGAATCTATGCTAGACACCCTCCAACTAAGGAAGTACAAATTTAATCTAAAATTCAAAGTTAAGGAATAAAGAATAGGGAAGTTAAAACTTACCTTCGAGTAAAAGTTTATCTAAAATGATGCAACATAAACAGCAAACCAAGAGTTCACTTTAGTTTTTCCCTCTACATTCTCAAGGCGCACCTAATACCTTGAAGGATGTGAAAGTGCGAAACAGGTAAACCTTTTGATCGTTGTGGAATAAACACTGCAATTCAGCCCAGTACCTGCTTCTTAACTTAGCCAGGTTACACAAGAACTTGAGTGACAGGCATTCCTCCACTTCTGATCTCCACAGCCCAGGCAAAACTGGAGGTTTATTAGTCTCTGTAACCAGGAGTCACATCGTCAGTCCATCAAGCTCCACTCACCAGGCTACCAGTTCAAGTCAAAGCACAAGTCCCCCAAAACAAAAGCTGTAACATAATACTAAGCTGATTGCAATCTTTTCCAAATTGATGGGGCTTAAAACTAGAGGAATACATTAACTTTATTTCTTTTTATAATTTTAGGTGTTTCGATTTTCTAAAATCATACACACACAAACATGCACATATACATGCGTATATGTATATGTGTGGTGGCACACGTCTGTAATCCCAGCAACTCAAGAGGCTGAAGCAGGAGGATTGCAAATTCCAGGCCAGCCTCAGCAAATTAGCAAGGCCCTAAGCAACTTGGTGAGACCCTGCCTCAAAATTAAAAATAAAGAGGGCTGGGGATATAGTTCAGTGGTAAAGTAGCCCTGGGTTCAATCCCCAGTAACAAGAAGAAAAAACAAAAAGTAGAAAGAATAGATAGAGGGAAAAGCAGAGGGCACATCCTGAGAATCCACAGGGGAAGAACATCACCAACCCAACATCCAGGTGAACCTGGGTTTGAAGCCACTTCCTTCCATCCGTTCAACAGGCACCTACCTTGCCAGTGCCGCGGGTGCTTGATACCTGAGGCCCTGAGGCCTACCAAGAGGGGATTCAAACTAAGCTGGAGAAGCTGGATTTACATGTGATGTGTATATTTTTCAAGCCACTAATCAGCTCTTCTGGAAAGTTAAGTCATAGAGTAGTAGGAAATATATCCCCTGTGTGCAGGGTGATGAACACAGTCTGGGTGCAGATGTACCAGGAGAAGGCAACTGGTAACTCAAGTAAGTCCAAGGGCCCCTATCACCCAGTCCCTGATGAGTGCAGGAACTAGCATAACCGAAAGGAAAACTCTGGTCTTTTTTGCTTCCTCTCAAAGAATGTCACCAGATGCAGTAATCAACTGAAGTATCACTCAAATTGCCCTTTCCCCCTCCCCAAGCCTCCCCTCCCTCTCTGGAGCTTCAAATCTCCCAAACCCTTCCAGATGCCCAGCATGCAGCCCCTCCATTCTCTCTCCTTTCTCAGCCCAAAGCACTGTAGAAGTCCTTAGTTCCACTGAGACGATCCAGAAAGTCTTCCTGGAGTAGGAGGCAGGTATGGTGAACTTTAACAAATGAGCTGGATTTTAACAGAAGTGATGTAAAGAACATTCCAGGTTGCTGTGTTATAATGAGCAAGACCTGGGAGGGAGCGTAAAATGCCAAGTCATGTTCAGGAACAGCAAAGTAGCTGCGGAAGGGTGTGCATAGATGCAGAGACAGGAAGCCTGGCAAGGTGGTTGGAGCCTGGTGGACGTGGAGGTCAAAGGCTGACTGCACTGGAGGCTTTTTGGCAGCAAGACGAAGTGAGCCAAACAACATTCCAGGAAGATCCACTGGGTAAATGAGAGAAGAGACCATGGACCAACACGCTGCGTCACCCAGGAGGCCAAGGTTCCATCTTAAGAGATGCTCACGATGAATGGGGCTTTAATTCTAGCAGATGGTTGACATGGAGACTACCAGAAAGCTTGGTCATCTGAAAGCTAACTCCCGTCTCACCCGAGCATCACTTAGGCCAGCTGCCCTGCGCGCCCCAGTGAATCTCTGCCTTGGACTTCAGGCCAAACGCCAGCTTGCCTTTATACCTCTTGGCCTCTATCTTCCCTCAAACCAGAGAAACCAGAGCTGCGACAGGTCAGGGAAAGAGGGCTGGGCCCTGTCACCTGCATTGCACACAAGCAAGGGTCCATTTGATCCGAAGTGGCAACTTGCAAACAGTGGCGTATAATAAATAATATCACTTGGCCAAAAACATGGTTGCCAACCCACACTGGGCTAATTGGCTTGCATTTATAGAGCCGCTTCCCTCCTTCCAACTGAAATCCCAGCCACCTTTCAAAATGCTTCAGTCGCCACCCTATCCACCCGTCCTCTCTGCTGTCCCTCTCCTGACTATCGTCAGTACCACACGATCTGCCACTCGGTCCCAGTGCTACCTTGCTTTGTTTTCTTAGGATGCTTCAGTGAGCATTCACATCATCTCCCCAGTGAGGGAATTTGTTTCCCTGCGGTCAAGAATCGCTTCTGACATTTTCACACGGACTTCCCCACAGCCCCTAGCCGCAGGCTGCGCATGTCGAAAGCAGGGAATAAACTGTTGCTGAGTAACGGATTGCTTAAAGACTGTTTTTAAAATCTAGCAGTGCTTGTACCTGCCTTCTGTTTTTATACTGGGAAATCCATGAGAGAAGTTGGCTTCTTATTTTAGAAGCAAACTGATTTTAAAAGATCTGATTTCGTTTAAACTGACAAACACTAGTACCATAGAAGCTGGAGCTGGAAAAGAGATTTTTTGCAACTGGGTCCAGCTCACGCAGAAGCAACTGGTACCTACGTGACCTAGAACGAGTAGGGACAAAAGGATTCTTTAGAAATGCACATCAGGGGGGTGGGATGGTGGCTTAGCAGTTACAGCACTTGCCTGATATGGGCAGGTCCTGGGTTAGAACCCCAGCACCATGTACACAACTAAGTGTTGGAGCAACAAAAACCACATGAAAAACTAAAAATAAAATTGATATTCTTTCTCTTTCTCCCTGCCCTCTCTCTCTCTCTCACTGTCCCCTCTCTTTAAAAAAAGAAAAGAAAAGAAATGCACATCAGTCCTCACAATCCACATTCTCTTCCAGAGTTCAAATGCTGCACTCTCTCTTGTTTACAAGATTAACTTGGCCTCCCCCCTCACAAACGTGCACACACATACAGAGTCTTTATTTGGACACAGTCACTACTTCAGTCCAGCCAAGTCATCAGACTTTGTAAATAATTATCCTGATTGATATGGAGACTTCAGGCTGAGAGTAACAGGGTAACTTTGCAGCTTGCAAAACCCAATTTTGCCCTTTATTCCTAGAGTGATGTTCAGAACCCTTTAATTCTTCCTGTGCACGTCAGTGTGTCTATGGTGTCTGTGTGGATGTCTACGTGTTTCTCAATGGTATCTATGTGTTTGTGTACATGCATATGTGCATGTCTGGGTGTTTGTGTGTGCTGATGTATATGTGTGTGTCTGTGTTGTCTGTGTTTGCTATTGTGTATGCATATATATATATATAAGGGTGTGTGTGTGTGTGTGTGTGTGTGGAGTATGTGCATGTTTCTCTGTGTGTGTTGGGCTTATCCATGGGCCCTGTGAACACTTCAAGGACTGTGCCAGCCAGGACATGGGGTTGTCAAAGAGCAGGTGGAAACAGTAGTCCTTGGAAACAGACAGAAAGATGTGGATTCAATTCCTGCCTCTGTGTTGGGCTCTGTGCAAAAGGAAAATCGCCATATTGGACGCCATGATACTTCTCTCTCCTCCCCCTTCACATTTCGCGTGCTCTGAGCAAGGCGAGCTACGCACCTGCGCTGGAGTGCTGCTTTCTCTCTCTCTTCACATCTTCCCGGTGGGTGATAGATGATGCCACCAACATAATAGTCCCTCATTGGCTGAGATAAGCTAGTCTGCCACTTCACTATTGGTCCTTTAGCAGCCTGCTCTCGCTATATATATGGATGTGCGGGAGAAATAAATCGGGAGAGAAGTTTCAAAGCCCCACCTGCGTGTGAGACTGAGTTCTTTCCTCCCCCGGCTGGGAAGGAAGGTCCCGCGTTCTGGCCCTCGGCACTCACCCCCCTCGCCCCCTGGTTCCCATCCCCATCCTGACTCGGCCCCTCAGGGACCGGCCCAGGTTCGGGTCGTTCTGCCCGCTCCCTGCTCCAGAACGCTGCGGGGAGCGACTCCTTGCCCCCGGTTCCCAGCCCTGTCCTGTCGGCTCCCAGGGAACAGCCCAGGTCTGGGTCGTTCCACCCGCTCCCCGCTCCGGAACATTGTGGGGAGCGACACCTCTGCTCCCTCACAGATGCGTGACTCAGAGCCAAGCCCTTCACTTCCAGACTCTTGGTTTTCTTGTCTTTAAAGGGTTGTAGCAGAGATTAAAATAGGTATAAGCAACTAAACCCAGTGCTTGGTGCAGTAAAACATCAATAAACAGCTGTGATGGGCAGGACTTCCAAGGGGTGCTTCCCAAGGTGGACTCCACCTCACCCTCCATCCAGGCCACCCGAGGTCCCAACCCCAGCTTGCCTGTGACGGAAGAGGCCAGCTGATGCCACTTTTCCTGTTCAGTGAGGCTCTCCCCTGGTAGGAGATGAAGAATTGGATCAAAGTGGAAAAGGAGACAGGTCAGAGCAAACGTGATTGACCATGCTCTGTAATTCTCCATGGAACTGGAAGAGTTGAGCACACAGTCTGGCCAAAGAGGCACTTACTACATATTTCTGAATGAATGAGTAAACATCTATCTGCAATTTCTCTACAGTCCCATCTCTACCTAGGGAAATGCTCTATACTCACTGAGCTGGAGTCAGAGGCATCCCACAGAAATATTATGGGGGCTAGAGTGGTGGCTGAGTGGTTATGACACTTGCCTGGCATGCATGAGGACACAGATTCAAACCACCATGTACACAAGAAAGTGTCAGAGCAATGAAAGCCACATGAAAAACTAAATAAAATTGATTCCCTCTTTCCCATTCTCTCACTGTCCCACTCTCTTAAAAAAAAAGAAAGAAAGAAAACATTTCATGTTCTTAAAGATGCCATCCATGTGAGGGGACAGGACTGGACTTGGGAATCCTTAATGAAAGAATCTGCAGGTTGTCCAAAGATGCCTGGGGCTTTTTTCTGTTTTACTTAAAATCAATTATTACTCCTGTCTAAGCACAAAAGTAACATATTTTCACACTAGAAAAAAGTAGAAAATAAGATGTGCGGATGGCCCAAACAAGAAAATTTTAATTCCAATAATATTTTAATATACATTGTGTTTCTACACATAGAGATGTTTTTATGAAAGTGGATTCATACCGAAAACGTGTCCTTTTTACTTAGTAATTGGCATTGATCATCTTTCCAGAGTATTCCACGTGTCTCCACAGAATTGATTTCCTTGGTCAAGAAAAGACCTTCGTTTTTTAAATCAGCTTTTTAACACACACATAACAAAAGCAAGGCATAGACAAAAATTCAAACAGTATCAAAGAAGGTCAATGACACGCACAGTAAAATGCCCACTCATGTGCCCAGTTGGTCCCAGGAGGCAACACAGCACCTAGAGCCTGACTTTTAATAAGTGCTGGGGATTGTTTAAAGGTTGTAATCACATCACTTGACTGCCCCACTGAGACCCTTCCAACAGCTTCCTGTAGGTGCAAATCCCTACCCTACCCAGGCCTGCGCTCTCTGAGCCCCACCGGTAGCAGGGGATGCAGTGGTCTATCGTCACCAGCAAGCCTGGCTCTGCCCTCCCCACACCAGTTTCCAAGAGAGAAAGCTTCTTCCTCCCTCCCAAAGACTGTGCTCTCTATGTGGGGAAACCAAGGCACTGGGCAGCAACTGATAGGTTCCTGGTTGCCCTCTACCTGCCTGAGGCCCTGGCACTTGATCAAGAACCCTTTCCCTGGCTCTTGCTAGGGACTCTCACATTGGCCTTCATGTGCTCTAGGACCAAAATGCATGAGGACACAAGGCCTGGGCACGAAAGCTGCTGGGCCATAGCAGATATGGTGTTCTGGCCTTTCCTCTGCTCATAACTAGTTATGTGACTGAAAACCCAACTTTCCATTTCCTCGTCCATAAAACAAAGCGGACTGGAGCCTCAGATCCCCTCCACACCTTGCTCTATTCCAGAGAAGCAAAACTATGGACATGGAGAATATCATACTAAGTGAAATTAGCCAAACTCAGAAATTCAAAGGTTGAATGTTGACTCTCATATGTGGAAAGAAAGTAAAATAAAAATAAAGGAAAGGGGGAGGGAAGGATCAGATTACAGAAAGAACCATTCAAATACAAATTAATAGACAAGCTAATGGAAGTCTAGTACAACAGAGGAAATGGGCAGAAAGGACCAGAGAGAAAAGTGAGAGGGAAAAGAGGGGATAAAAAAGAGGATATTTTGCACCTCTGAGATACTAAATAATTCCCACACAATCAATAAAAACTGGAAAAGTAAAAAGAGAGAGAGAGAGAGAGAGAAAGAAATCAGCAGAGGAAAGGGACCAGGGGTGGAAGGAAGTGAAAGAGAGAGGAAGTGCTGGGGAAGGATATTGGCCAAATTATATTATATTGTTACACTACATGCATGTATGAATTTGTAACAACAAACCCCATCACTATATAAATATAATGCACCAATAAAAAATATGGAAAAAATACTATGGCCTGTGGGTGACTGCCACCAGGTGACAGCAGCACCCCCAGAACAGAGCCGGCCAGTGAAGGATGCCCTCTCAGTACAGTCTCCAGGCAGAAGCCCTGAGCTAGATGCTGCTCATGTGATGTCTCTCAGTCTCATTTCCTCTCAAGAACCCCA
>PVKS010054413.1:0-10068 GCA_004027875.1 Aplodontia rufa
AGACAGTGCCTTCGATGGCCACAGTGCTGACGCAGGCCATGCGGATCAGGGCTGGCATCTCACACAGGAAGTGGTCCACATGGCGGCGTCCACAGCGGGGTAATTGTAGTGTCACTGGAGACATGACCAAGGAGTTGGCCACCCCACAGCCCCAGGCCACCGACACCAAGCCCAGGCAGAGCCTGGAGTTCATGATGACTGTGTAGTGCAGGGGCTTGCAGATGGCCACGAAGCGGTCGTAGGCCATGACGGCCAGCAGCAGGCACTCCACCCCACCCAGGGCCAGGAACAGGAAGAGCTGCACCGCACAGCCCACATAGCTGATGGTCTTGTCACGCCCGCTCAGGTTGTAGAGCAGCTGGGGGATGGAGCTGGTGGTGAAGCTGAGGTCCAGGAAGGACAGGTGGGAGAGGAAGAAGTACATGGGGGTGTGGAGGCGGGGGTCCAGCCTGGACACTAGGATGATGGTGCTGTTGCCCGCCAGCGTCAGGAGGTAGGCTACCAGGATGACCACAAAGAGGACCCTCTCCAGATGAGGGCGGTCAGAAAACCCCAGGAGGACGAAGGGGCCTTGGGTGCTGCCATTGGTCCTGTCCATCTCTCTGCACCTGAAGAATAATGGCAAGAGCTGAAGTTAGGAAGTGTGGACCAATAGCTAGGCATCAAATGAGCAAGTTGTGGGTTAATTTACTCTTCTAACCCCAAACCACTGATACGGAGCTGCCACTGCTGAGACTTTTACCCTCCACTTATAGAAAAGGAAACTGAGGCCCATGTGTGTTGAGTGACTCTCCTGTGCAGAGGGAGCAGAGTCGGTTTATAAACTAGGACATGTGGCTTACACTTCATCCTCAACCTCCACTGGGAATATCTGTAACTCCAGGGAAGCAGTGAGGAATCCTGCCATGCTGCAAACTGTGATTCTTCCAGAGACCCAAGTTCCTATGCTCCTGAGGAGATCTCAAAGGCACAAAATGAAGATCCAAATGAATCATGAAATGGAATTCAGGAAATACTAGGCATGATTGATCCTAGAACATCCCCAGTGCTTAACCTCAAGCAGTTAGGGTTAGGGTTAGATTAACACTTCATAGGGTTACACACTGTGGGGGTTGAAGCTGTACAGTTTCAGCTGGGGGGACGTCAGCACCCTTACCACCTGCCTGTTCCAGATCAGTATGTATGCAAAAGAGTTCGTCCCAAGGACACTCCCTCAGTAAATAAATGACATGTGACAGAACAGAACACTATTGGAGGCCCAAAACATAAGCCTCTCTCTCTCTCAGTCTCTCTCTCAATTGGGTCTGGCACTGAAGGAACACAGTATTTTTTTTATTCTGCCAAAATACATGAGGAATTGTAATTACCCCTTCAGGAATAAGAGAAACAAGAGTTTTCAACAGACAATACTGCTCTAATCCAATACTGCAATTCTTAAAATGCACTGCTTTCAAGGAGAGCAGACAAACCACAAATCTGACAGAAAGACACAGAGGAACAGGCTTAAACCATAAACCATTAAGCCCGGTGCAGGGTACACACCTGTAATCCTAGTGGCTCAGCAGGTTGAGGCAGAAGGATTCCAAGTTCAAAGTCAGCCTTGGCAACTTAGTGAGGTCCTGTCTCAAAATAAAATGTAAAGGGCTGGGGACGTTGCTTAGTGGTTACGCTCCCCTCAGTTCAATCCCAGTACCAAATGAATGAATAAATAAATAAGCTATCCACCCACATTTCTCTGTTTCTAATCCCTCATCCAACATGACACAATCGTGAATTTTGGAAGCTCATTTGCGTTTTATGGTTTCTTCATCTAGGATGCTACAGTTGACCCTACCTTACTTGTTCTAGAGGTACCTTTTGAGATTTTTAAAAATATACAATATAAGCATTCAAAACATGTGGGAGCATATAAATGCAAAAGTCTCAGTGTATATTAAATAAAGATAATGTGTCATGCAATTAGAGAACACAAAAATAAGCCCTTTTTTTTCAGGAATAGAAGTCTACAAGGAGAAGCTCCACTAACATATATCTAACCACGCTTTGAAATAACAATACTTACAACATAACTGCGGTGCCATTTGTATCAGACGAGGTAGTATAGATCCCTATCTTGTTCCTTATGCCAAAACAAACCACCCTAGATATGTACACACGTAAAAATATGCAAACATCACAGGAAAGCACGGTGATTGTTCTCTTTTTCCCTCATCATCTTAGATGTAAGTAGATTTCACAAGTTAAATTTTGAATCTTAAAATCTGTGAAGTAAAATGTGAATAAATTTGGTTACATATTTTTTTTAAATCTATTTTTCAAAGTCTGAAAAAAGAATGATGATGCTAAAAATTTCATCAAGACAATTGAAAGGCTGTCTTGTAACATAGATGTATTTTCAAAATGCTGGCAAGGAAACCTGCAGTGACATCAAAATCAGAAGAGACCTAGATAGTTCACAGGAAAATAAATGATTTATAAACCAGTAACTTCTAAGCATTAAAAATGTTCTCAGTGATGGCTGGGGACACACAAACTGATACGTAAAGTCATTTGCTTTTTAGATAGCTGGCTCTGAGAGGTGGAAAGTGTGTGTGATACTCAGAGGTTAGAAGAGTGTGAGAGATAGGAGCCACTCTCAGGAGCCCCAGCAGGTGTTCAAGATGAAGGAGTAACTTTGAACACAGTAGTTCAAACTTGAGTCTATGGAGATGAAATGCTAATTTTCAAAGTGGGAAAAAACATCCTCTCTCCCTCTAAAATCAGCGTCACAACAGGCAAACAGGCAGGAAGCCCTCTTGCCGTTCATAGTGGCCTCCCCGTGGAAGAGGGGGCTCCAAGGAATGCACAGACCTTCACGTTCTGGAAGCTCCTGGGAAGGGCACATGTTTTGTCCCTTGAAATCTCACTCTAGAAAGAAGCAGAACATCTTGTTCCTTCTGTGCAGAGGTCCTTCCTGCATGCTGGTGCAGTCCTGAGAGCCCACCCCAGTTCACCCTGGTAGACCCCTTCTTCAGTCACTGCAAATGTTGCCCTGTTTAATCAATTAGTTACCTTTTCTTGCACGTAGTGGGTTTTCCTGTTTTTCCTGTGGACTTGTCATCTCTCCCAAGTTCCTTTTCCTGAAAAATTGGTAGATTTACCAAAACCCCTGTTGTACACTTTGCACCTGGGCACAGTAGGTGCTCAGCTCAGGGAGGTAGCAGCTCAACCTGGGGGCCAAGGCAACCCTGCCTTGGGAAGCCCTTCCTCTTCATGATGCCAAGAGGATGCACTTTTGACAGTAGCTGGCTCTGTATTGCTGAGAACTCCCCACCAGCTGTCCAATGTGGTGACCAGTGGAGAGGCCAAGAACCAACTGAAGACATAGGGTTTATCAGACAGAGTGCAGCAGGGATTACAAGAGAGCAGAGCAGCTCACCTCAGGAAGGAGCCGGTTATTAGTGACGTGTGTGGGGACCGTGTGCAGTGACCCCAGTCCTGTTGCTTTCTTCCTGTGTGCCCACTGATCAGACAGCAGGAATGCTTTCCCCAATGACACTCATTGACCCCCTCAAAGAGCCATGATCAAGACACAAGTCCAAGACATGGCCCTTTTGTGAATTCTTAAGGGTGGGAGGCAGTCACATGGTTAAGTATGTTAGTTTATCTTAACATTTTAAAAGATATTTAAAATAAAATTAAAATGATTTTAAGTTTTGATTTAAAAGATAATTTAAATTTCTAACATTGAAGATTAAAAAAAAACTTGAAACTCACTGAAAGTATGACTGTAATAACAGATGATGGGAAATGAGCTCAGGTTTTCAGAGAAGGGCACAGGTCCCCTGGCCCCAGGCACAGGCTGCTGGCTTCCTCTCCACCATAGGAGGCTGACAACCCTATCTTTGCATTGCTGAATTTTTGTTAATAAAGCTCAAATCTCAGATTCCATTTTCTTCCTTCCACCTGTGAAATTTAATTTTTTTCTCAACAAACTCCAGTTCTAACATTTAAAAGATTATTTCTTCATGTATTGCCTTTTCAGTGATTTTACACTTAAGCCTTTAAAATAATCCTGCATTGATAAATGTGCTGCTCATTCTAATTTAGTACCATGGTTGTGATGTGCGTGTTCTTGTGTGCACCTGTCTTCGGTGTGTCCATAATAATTCATGAATCTCTGAAGATCGCAGAGCTGTTCATTTCCACACCTTGGAGGCATGCCTGCGGCTTACTCCAGTATTCCTGGCCATGGAACCCAGGGCTCATGCATTCCAGGCAAGTGCTGGGCTACTGAGCTACACCCCTGCCCAGCTTCCTTCTTTAGTAAAGCAACCTGGAATAGCACTCCTCTGAAAGGAGCTCATGAATCCAGAAAGCCACTCACCGTTTCTCCTTGCATGCTAGTGTGCGGCTGGGTACCTCTACCAATGAAAGCAGAGGGCTGAGCTCTGGTGGGACCCTGGCCGGATCACGGGGTGTGTCCCCCCATGCATAAGCCACTGGAGCATGCAAGTCCAGACGTGGGAGGAAATAGGGCACCCATATCAGACTGGGCCGTGCCTCTGTCCAGTGGGCCAGGTATTTGTGCAGGAGCCTTTTGCAACTGCAGGTCTATTGAGGGAGGGACCCGAGGATGGGCTGCGTGCATCAGTCTGTAGGGCTCTGGGGAAGCTTCTGAACCCACTGGGGTCACACAGGCTGGGCGTGTGGTAGGAGCGCACACCTCAAACTCTCCAGCCTCCTCTAGGGTCCAGACAGAAAATGAGGACCATGAGAATTTGTCCCTTGAGACAAGAAGGAATTAATACCCCACACTAGTAAAATTGGGCTTCTTCATGCATGGTTGTTAAAGGACATAAATCCCAGGGTTTTCCTCCCCTGCACCCAAGAATTGTCACACCTGACAAACACCTAAGGGCAAATCACTCCTAATCCCACCCAGAACAGGATCACACTTCTTTTTCTTCTAGGAGCTAGAGAAAATAGGGCAAACATTTTGACATTTTCCTACTAATAATTTTATGTATGAGAAAGAAAAATCCCATTGTTCCATGTGCTGAAATAACTCCAGTAGCACATGGACAAACAGAAAGCTTGTTAAGGGCCTAAAGGGCAGGTGTTTATGCATTTTTACTTTCTTTTACTTTTGGAAAGGAGAGGGTGCTGTCAGCATATGTGGATTTATTTTGAACTTGACTTAAAGATTGTGAATATGTACCCTGTTTACAGTGCCTATGTAGAGGCAAATACGATGTCACAAGACTCACGATTTAAAAAGGGAACAATGTACACAAACTGAGACTCTGCAGTCAGCAAGGCAGTCTCAGAGAAGATCAAACTAACTAATTTCACTTAACTGATTCAGGAATCAAAGTACGTGCCCAGGTGCTTAGACGGAGGTGGCGGCAGAGGAGTGGAGTCAGCTCCACATAGGTGGGCCTGTGCAGCTTCCACCTGCAGGTCTGTGCTCTCCCTGTGTGCAGGCCCCTCCTCCCCTCCCCTGTGCGACAGGACAGAGCCACAGCAGTGCCCAGGAGCAGGCAGGAGGTGTACACAGGAATCCTCCATGGGAAGCATGTGTGTGGAGAGCCGGTGGTTTAATGAGTCCCGCGGTGCCCCATATCTCTGCTCTCTGGGATGCTGGGAGTTGAAATCAGTACTTCGTATTTGCCATGTCCCTCTGCTGCTAATGAGACTGCTTCAGGTCCCATTCCACCCAGCCCCACAAGACCCACCTCCCAATGTTCTTTCCAATGTGCCAGGAAATGCCTGTTTAGCTAGTTCTCTGGGTAAACCTGCCACCAATTCAGCAGACAGGGACTTGAGGAGAGGAGCTTAGTTATCAAATTAATGATCGGAGTGACTCCTCCAGACTTCTAGGAATAGAGACATAGTTGTCTACAGAGAGCTATTGCTTAGGGAAAATGACCATCTAACCTTGAGGGTTCACTTATTTTTAGGTGCTGTGGTTCAGGAGGGAGAGGCACAGAAGGCCTCAAGGAATTCATTTTCTTAGTAAAAAGTTTTAATTCACACAAGTTCAGAGACGTTCTGCACGTTCCAAGCCCGAGTCACATTTTGAGAGATGGCTATGGAGCACGAGGGGACCTGATTCCAGGGTGTCACTGTGACATCACAGGGAGCAGCACTACAGAGCTGCTGTGCCTTGCCTAAGCAGGCTGAGCTATGCTGTCACTAGACTCCGCCTGCTGTTCTAGCTGGGCTTTCTGGTCAGTCTCTACCTAAACATCGAGTTTGCTCACTTTGCACCAGTTACTGATGCTTACTGGAAGCCAGAACTGATGGTGCACACCTTTAATCCCAGTGACTCAGAAGGCTGAGGCAGAAGGATTGCAAGGTCAAGGCCAACCTCAACAATTTAGCAAGACTCTGCCTCAAACTACAAGCTTAAAAAAAGAGCTGGGGATGTAGGTCAGTGGTATAGCGCACCTGGGTTCAATCCCCAGTACCACCAAAAAGAAAATCAATAAACAAATAAGAACAACAAAAAAACGTAAAACCTTTATTTCATAGTGGTTACTATTTACTACTAATAATATCTTAATAACTTACTGCAGTTCACAAAACACTTTTAGATTTATAATTTACTTCTGCTCCCCACAAAATTCAACGTTTATTCATTCAACAACTAAGCATTCTGTGATCACCACATACAAACGTGTTTGGTGCTGGGAATATGTTGAAGAAGACGCTGTCCGCAGGTAACACCCTTCATGGTGCTTGCATCCCAATAAAAATTCAAATGAATAAATAAATCACTTAATTTGAGAACAACATAGAAGGGAATGACGCAATGCATTACAAGTTGGCACATACCCTATGCGGAATGAAAGAGCCTCTGCACCCCATGAAGACCCAAGAGGGGAGCTCTGGGGCTCTGGGTAAGCAGGGACATCTCCTCCTCAGAAGGAGTAGGATTTGACTAGGCTCAAAGGAGGGGTGGAAACCCAGAGATGCAGCAGAATGAAGAGCAGTAATGGAGGAAGGGAGGCTGGAGAAGCGAAGGGACAGGGTGGTTCCTCTAGGGGCCTCAGTCTCTGAGTTGAACGGAGGTTACCACAGGGCCACCCCTGTCTTGGCAGGGTTAGTCCAGCTGCAGAGCTAAGACTGTACAGGAGGGGCAGGGCCAGCCAGGCCCACTGTGAGCAGATGCATTGGCAGCCCCAGGGAGGATGGAGCTCAGACCTCAGCCACAGCAGCAGATGGGATTCTGGGCCCACACTGAAAGTGGAGCCACTGGGCTGTGGCTGCTGAGGGACTGGATGTGGGGTGGTGGAATCCTGAAAGGACACACTGAGAAGTTTGGTCTAAGTGACAAAGAAGGAGTGGGCCTCTGCTCATATGGAGAAGGCTCTTTATTATTTTTATCATTAGGGGAAATTTGGGGAATTTTTATGGTTAATTTTTAGATATATGGAGTTTAAAATGTCTGTTCTGATGAGAAGTGGACAATTGATTTTGAGGAGCCAAGGTTCAGGAGAAAGGATAGGGAAGGTTATGCACCAGGTATGGATTTAGAGGCTTTGACTGGTTGTGAACCAGAATTCCAGGGCAACAGTGGAAACCTTTTAGGAACTGGAAAGGACTGAAGAAGGGGTCATAATAGGAACTGTGAGATTCATGAGGCTTAGAACACAAGCACTGAGAAGGACAGACATTTAAGAACCAACATAAATCTTAAGAAGACATAGAGGTAAGGAGACTCAAGGCCTTGGTGGAGACCAGGCTGTCAGGTTCCATGGTGGGTAAGGGGTGCTCCTGGGTGCTCCCTACAACCCCACGCACAGAGCAGAGGAGCACAGGCTGGCCCTTTCCCAATGGCTGGAGACCCCATTGGAGGTTCCCCCAGGCAGTCCTTCCTGATTCCAGTGGAGAATCCTTGTGCTCTAGAGCCGGTTCCCTACCCAACCGCACATCAGAGACAGCATCAACCAGAGGGCTGAAAAGAACACTGTTTCTGTGTCTTCTGTTTGCAAGTGAAAGACAGGAGGGCAAGCATTTCCTTGTGAGTAAACAATTAAAAATCTGAAAAAAGTTGCCATTAATATGATAGCAAGGTAAGTGAAAGATGGTCGCAGAAATCTCCCCAAAACACATCCTGAACTTCAAGATGGAGCTAAAAAAAAAAAAATAAGGAACAAACTTTAGGTAAGTTAAAAAGATAGCATTAACAAAATATGGTAATAATTCATATTTGTTTAGCATTGAAGCATTTAGCACTTGAGTGTTACATTTGTTTAGCAATTATTATTAGATGAAGATGCAGAGAAAGATGGCGGAATAGGGGGTCTTCAATGGCTTTTTAAGGATTTTGTTGGAAAGGCACAAAATATACTTTAAGTTATTTTTATCATTTCATCATTAACATCACCATCATATTTAAGTAACATAGTTAAATTAAATTAGTCACATCGAATATGATCTTAAATATCTGCCCTAATACTGTGAGGGCAACCCCATTTTTCCAGGTACAGGAACCTAAGAAGGGAAGTTCTCCCTGCTGAGGTCCTAGGGCCAATCTCCTTGTGCCAGAAGGTTACAAGCTGTCTCCTCCCTCCCAATGCCTCCTGGCCCAGTGAATGGAGTGGCCACCTGGAAGGCTTGATGCAAACCTTTCTTAGTCCATCCTGACCTTGAAGAAAGCCAGCTGGATCAGACTGCTGGGACATTCCTACTTTGAAAATCCAATCCAGAGACAAAGGAATAGGTCAGGAGTCAGTTACATTAGTGTCGGAGAAATGAATTTCATAATCCTCAAAAACTGGTCCCAGAATAAAGTGATAGAACGCAACTGATTTAGTGGTAGGAACCACAAATGTATAAAAGGAGGATTGTGAATATATTAGTATAGAAAGAAATAAAATTTTAAACAACAAGTATAAAACCAAATGAGGGCAAGGAATAAGAGACAAGAAGAGGAGGCAGAGAATGAGAGGTCACGAGATGGTGAGGAGGAGGGTCCGATCTGGAACACTGACTGCTCTGACCCAGTTCAGGGATTCCCACCTGTGAGCCTTGGCATACAGACAATTAAGAATGAGAGGAAACGAAACAGAATGGGAAATGATGATGAATGTACAGAACTCTTGAATACAAGTTGTTAATTTGAAAGACAAGTTATCAAGAAAGAGTGTGGGCCATCTTGGAAAGGTGGAGGACCCTCCATGTGACATTCCTCCTAGTATAAGTGATTCCTGTCTTCTCTGTTCACAGAGAATCTTCCACAGTAGCATCCAGGAACAGTTGACCTAAGGAGGGCATTGGGAGAAGTTGTGAGCATTCCTGTCCTTGCATAGGCTGGGGCGTATCCTGAGCACACTCCTCAGGACTGGTGGTCACATTCCCTCCCTGGACAGGCTGGGGAGTACTGGTGGTCACATTCCCTCATGGGACAGGCTGGGGAGTACTGGTGGTTTCATCCTGACCCTGGACAGGTGGGATAGTACTGGTGGTCACATCTCCTCCATGGAAAGGCTCGGGAGCACCCATGCATCCTCTTCAGGACTCATGGTCGCCCAGGTGAGCCGGTTCAGGGTGGCTGCGGGGTGTCCAATCCCCTGCCTCCGACTCGGCCATGGGTGGCAGGATAAGCGGAGTTGTATCACAGACGAAGAAGTAGGGGCGCAGGAGCCCGGAGAAGAGCTGGCTGAAGGTGTATATGTAGGAGCCGTCGGTGACGTTGTAGAAGGACACCTCACCCGCCTCATAGTCCAGGAAGATCCCCACGCGGCGCGGGCGCTCCAGCTGCAGCAGCGGCACAGACGGCGAGGCCAGCACCATGTATTCGTTGCCCCGCAGCAGCCACATGGCCCAGACGCCGTTCTCCGGGGACGGCGTGGTCTCGCCCTTCCTGGGAGCCGAGTCCTGGCACACCCCCAAGCCCCACTCCGCCCGCTCGCCCACCACCACCTCCCAGTAGTGCCGCCCCGACGAGAAGCTCTGCAAGCCCAGGATGCAGGGCCAGGTGTCGAAGCGCTCGGGGTTGCTGGGCACGTCCCTCCACAGCTCCCCGTCCTGCACGGTGCGCAGGTCCGCGGTCAGCAGGAGGCTGGGGTGCGCTGTGGC